>OZ020309.1:54772370-54853791 GCA_963971305.1 Arcuatula senhousia
GTATGTCTACCATTAGGATCAAACAGGTTCATAACAGTCACTTCACGGCTGGAAATATTGCCTTCTCCTTTAATATTATCATTACATTCATAAGGCATTACGATTTTACGATTAGGTGTACTAAGATTAGGATTGTTGGTGTCGTGGTAAATCTTATTTATTGATTCCATTTTGAAAATTGAAACAGTTTTAAATAAATATTTGTTCTGCCTAGACATTGGTGAAATTTGCCAACCAACAATTCGACAAGAACAAAAATTCGAGAAAACAAAGCTTGTAGACTCAAAGAAGTTGGAACAAACAGAGTCTACCTTAGCAGAAGACTTGTGTAAACATGAAGATGAAACTGGTATTTATACAAAATGGTTACAGTTTATATCAATCACTTTCAACAGATGAATATCTAATACATTGTATTGTTAAGGATCTGGTTTTTTTTAACTTTCTATACATGACCTAAAACAGTTACTATTGCCATATGCATAAAATATGAACAAAATTAATATTTAAAAGCTTAAAAGATTTTCTTAAAGATATAGAATCTATCAATTTCACAATTTTTTTTCGACTGAATTAAATACACATATATGTATCAAAAGTTACTTTTAACGAGATAAAAAGTAAAATTTTTGCATTTTATATAAAATAATCGTTATAAATTCTTCGCGTCAAATGAGTGTTGTCCAGCATAAATAAAGGTAATACATGTAACAAAATAACCGAACTTGGAGAATCAATCTAAAATGTCCATAAGACGAGACATACATATTAACTGTTGGTAAATCGTTATTCATGTGCCCTTTACTAACCCCATGTCAGTACTCAAATTTGGCATTGAAATTGACACAACACGATGAATGAAATGATGTCAATACCGGTACGGTAAGTTTTTGTATTTTGGCAAAACCTGTTTTGTGTTCAATTAACGTTTCTTAATTGTTGCACTATTAAATGTAAATAATCGAAGAAAGCAATTTTACAATAACATGATTACCATGTATTTTCTCAGTGATTAGACGGTCAAGTACAAAATACTTTACCCGAGTAACGTCGCGACAGGTAACAACGTTCACATTTTATAATTTGTTTGTCCTCTTTTTTGACAACGCATTTTTCTACAGTTTTAAAAATTGCGCAAATGTTAGGTTCTATGTCTTTAAGTATCCTTCTACCACGAAGGGTCGATATCTTCGGTGCTGGATTTGGCTTCCTCGTTCGAACGTTTTATTATACCCGCGCTAGCGAAATCGCTGGGATAATGTAATGCTGTTCGATGTACGTATGTATGTACGTACGTACGTACATACGTACCTATGGCGTTAATGTCCAGGATAATTTCTGAAACCACTGGGAGAAAAAAAGAAGAAACTTGGGTTATTGATTGCATTGTGGGTGGAGACTGTGCCGAAGGTTTCGGGATTTTGATAATGCCCCTAGGGGCTGGGCTGCATAGGAAGCCTAAGGGCACATTATTCCTTCGTCATGAAACTCTTTATAGGTTATTTGGAAAACAGAACAACTTAAACTTGGCTCAGTAGTTCTACTATGGATGTAGATTCTGCTGAAGGTTTCGAAATTTTTATAATGCCCCTAGGGGCTGGACTGCATAGGTAGCGTATGGGCACATTCTTCGTCACGCAACTCCTCCCAGGTTATTTGGAATACGGAACTGAAACTTGGCTCAGTAGTTGCACTATTAATGTTGATTCTGCCGAAGGTTTTGGAATTTTGATAATGCCTCGATGGGCTGGGTTGCATTGGTAGCCTTAGGGCACATTATTTCTTCGTCATGCAACTTCTTCCAGGTTATCTGGAATACGGAACTGAAACTTGGCTCAGTAGTTGAACTATTGATGTTGAGTCTGCCAAAGGTTTTGGAATTTTGATAATGCACCGAGGGGCTGGGTTGCATAGGTAGCCTTAGGGAACATTATTTCTTCGTCATGCAACTTCTCCTTGGTTATTTGAAATATGAAACTGAAACTTGGCTCAGTAGTTGCGCTATGAATGTGGATTAGGCCAAAGGTTTTGGACTGAAACTTGGCTCAGTAGTTGCACTATGGATGTAGATTCTGCCAAGGGTTTTGGAATTTTGATAATGCCCCTAGAAGCTGGGTCCCATAGGTAGCATTAGGGAACATTATTCTTTCGTCACACAACTCTTCCCAGCTTATTTAAAATATGGAACTGAAATTTGGCTCAGTAGTTGCACTATTGATTCGGAATCTGCCAAAGGTTTTGGAATTTTGATAATGCCCTTAGGGGCTGGGCTGATAGCCTAAGGGCACATTCTTTCGTCATGCATATTTTTTTAACATTACTATTACTCTCCTTACCGGGGAAAAGTCTCATATTAATACATATACCAGTACTAGTAACGCTCATTTTAGTCATAGTTTATTCTTTTAATTATTTGCCCTTATACTATCAAACACCAAAGTAGCGCGGGGATATGCAGCGTGGCTGATTCGACTAGTATTTATTTAGTTTAAACATATTTATTTATCCTGGATTGGGAAACAAGCTTAATGCTTATGTAAATCCCTCTCCAGCTAGCAGTTTGCGAGTGTGGCCTATGCAGCGGCCCCCATTGAGCCTACTCTTATCGAACTCTACAAAGGGGTCTTTAACGTGCATGGGGTATTGCTCTCCACATACACGGTACAACCTTTATTCGTCCCTTCCGAAGCACTAGCATCGTTCCTTGAGACCATCCTCGCAAATGGTGTCAAGAGAGAGTCGGAAAATTGGTTCATGAAATTTTCACCCGGACAAGGATCGAACCACGAACTAGTATAGTATTTATTTGAGTAGCTTTCTGTTATTACTTTTTTATTTTCGATCTTCCAGTAATAGGGTATAGGGTTTGTCGGTCGTTTCTTCCGGGTACTCCGGTTTCCTCCAATGTTAAAACGAACTCCTTCGCAATAGGCTTATACGCAAATACGCAAATAGGTCCGGACTATTCCACTGCCAAACCCTTGCATAAATTTCTTTAAGATTCTTAATGGAAAAATAATTGGAATATATAACATGTATTTAAAGTTTGCTTTAATAGGTCAGGAAAATAAATCAGATTATCTATCATATTTTTTAAAGAAAAATTGAATCAATTTATTGTAAAACTGTTTTCAAGTGAGTACGCACTATTCTAAAGTGAAAGATAGCATTTAGTATAGACGATAAAGAGATATGGAATAAGCGTACGCGACACAACCACCACAAAGAAACAGCAATTTAAAAAAAGCAAATGGAAAATAGCCAGCAGTCTTCAACATGACCATAGGTTGCTGCTCGTAGTCTTCCATTGTCAAAAGACTAAATGCAATACAAAAGTTTCAATAACAATCCCCAAATCATCAATGAAAGACACATTTCTGGACATAGAACCATACACACATGAATGGCAGGGACAAACAAAAGCTTTGACTGGCTAAGGACAGGCTATGCTATAAACGATATGTTTGCGTACTGCTCAGATGCTCATATCAATTCCGACAGAAAGTAGTACTTCACTGCTCGATACTTTGAATAATTTGGACAAGATTCTGACAATGAATTGTCAAAATTTTGTTAGCATTGTTTATTGAATACCAATTTTATGGCTCAATTTTTGTTCGAAGCATAATCGATTAGATTTGTTGTTAAATCAGTTCAAGCGTATGTGCACCATTTCAGGCTTTCCTATTCGAACTTTTTGGTTTTTCATTCAATAGTTTGGGTTTTTGATATTCCAATGTTTTGATTCAAATGCTGCTGATGAGAGGTTACTTCTTGAACTGTTGATATACAGCATTACCAAATTATTCGTTTTATACCCGTTTTAGTATTGTATTTTTGAACTAAGACAGGTCAACTTAGAACTGAGAAATGTCAACTTGGAACTTCGTAATGTAAATTTTGAACTGAGAAATGCAAACTTGATACTAAGAAATGTCAACTTGGAACTATAATATGAAAGATGAAAGACGAAAGAGGCAAGATCATTTAATCTAACATTCAGATATATTGATGGTGTCCTTTCTGTCAATAACACTTCATTTGGTAGATGGATTCCTTCAATATATCCTCCAGGATTGAAGATTAAAGAGACCACCGAATAAAATTGCTTCTCGTCTTTCTTGGACTTGCTCCTCGAATTTGACCCAGATAGTCATCTCAGTACAAAAATTTACGATAAAAGAGACGATTTTAATTTTCAAATTATTAATTTTCCTAATCTACAGAGCAATATACCTACTTCCCCTGCATACGGTGTTTATATTTCACAACTTATTCGATATGTCAGAGCTTGCACACATTTCACAGATCTTTTTTATCAGACACCGATTTCTTCGTGACTGACTTTTGGAGCAGGGATATAAGAAAATACGTCTAAAAAAATTCTTTCTTCGTTATCAGCCACTTGTAGAAAAGTTCAAAATTGGGTTAAAAGATATGGTGGTTAGTTGTTTTAATTAGTGTTTGACTGGTCTGCTGTACTGAGATGATCGCTCAATATCCCTATTGTGTCTCACAACTATGTTGTGTTCTATGGTCATTACCGGATCCTAAGATCGCAATGGAAGAGGGAGGTTTGGCTCCATAAAACCTGGTTTAACCCACCATTTCGTTTGAAATGCCTGTACCAAGTCAGGACCATTGCGATTCACCAATTCGCCGGTATGACTGATTCGTTTTTGTCATTTTCTCTGGACTATGAGATTGATCATTCAAGTTCGGTAGTTTTGTTATTACCTTTATAATGCTTAATGGATAATGTTTATGTAACCACTGTTCAAAAATATTAATCAAGAACAAAAATTCAAAACATATGCCGAGATCTTGTATGCGTTGATGTGTCCGTACCAATTCAGACTAACATTATATTTTTATGTAAGAAAAACTTTGATATGTTCAAGAGAGACACTGATTATAAACTCAATAAATGTAAATGATAATATAAAAAACACCAATTATTGTCTCCTTTAACATATTAAAGCATAAAAGAACCATTGATTAATTTTCATGCACTTACTAAGATTTATGTTTATTTGTATGAAATAAAAATGTATCTTTTGATAGTAGGACATTATATATATATATATATCTTGCTCTTCGGCATTGTTTTATTATTTGGTACGAAATGACCCTGATACATTGCAATTTTTAGTTATATCTTTTAAACAAACCAGGTACACAGGCAATTTTGTTAACATTAATTTTATGTTGAAAATTTACGTTTAATTAGTGTTAATCGAACTTCGATTGTTAAATTGACGCTAAAGTTTAACATTTAACGTCACATTATTCAACAGGAAAATTAACGTTAAAAAGTTTAACACTTAATTCGTGTTAATGTTTAACACTTTATTAACGTTAAAATATTGACGTTAAACTAATGTTAACTTAACATTAAATAAGTGTTACATTAACGTTAAGTCAGTGTTACTCGAGCTTATTTTGCATATGTACTAAGATATTTTATTATACAGTAGCATCGGTATCGGTATCGGTAGACGACCAACACCATGCTGAATGCACGATAAATGTTTCTCACTCAGACCTTCCAAGTTATTAAGTTATTTAGTCCTCTGAATTGTTTGTTGTGTCTTGAAATACCATGTTGTATATATATTACTTAGCTATCGTCCTCTTCTTGCAGCGTAAGCTGCCTGATTGTATTAACAAAATCTTGAAATCCAAAAATTTCACTGATAGATGCCTTTAAAATTTATCAAGTTTATCCACATTTGTGAGTTCAATTACAATTGTCAACAATTTTTTGAATTTGCAAACCAAATGAACAAAATGTTGAGATTGTTTTAAGAGTTAGATAAAAAAAAACTCATGTCTTCCTTAACCGGATGTTAAACTAAACTGATTTATATGTTAATTATAGAGTTTTCAAGAAAGGAAAGACAAACTTATGAAGAAAATATAAGTGGTTTATCAAAGGATAGCGAACTTCAAGAAGAGCAACTACTACAGCAAATAAAAACATACGATGATGAGATTAAAAGTTTAAAGTCGAAGATGCAAAGAAAAGAACAGTCATTATACATAAAAGGTTTCGTTTCTTTAAATGTTAAAGTATTAGAAATCATATTAAATGATATGATATTTAAACCTATGAAAATATTTAGTTAAGCAAACACAAAGATTGTTTGTGTAAAAGACAGATACAAATGCAGATACCGGTGAATTTTAAAATGTTATGTATGGCAATTGGGAAAAAATGATTATATTAAACTTTAAGACGACAAATCTGTTGTTTTATTTGTTGGATTTGATAATACTGTGATATCAGACAAGTGAATAAATAATAGAACACTTGGAACTTTAAAAAGCAATTAAACCTGGGTTAACCCACCATTTTATTTGAAATTTGATTTTGAATTTCATTTAAAAAAGTCAGGACCATTGCAATCTTCAACTATTCCGATGTGTCTTCCATGTTTTGTTTTTTTTCTCTTCGGCATTGAGATTGATCTTTCGAGTTTGGTAATTTTGTTATTAATTTATAGATGCTTTATTTGTTTGATAGCAAGATTGTTTTTGTGTCAATCACACTCAACAAAAATAAATTCATTTTAGATTGTTGTGTATTGTATTTAATAAAGTGTTACTTGCAACTATTAATACTCGTATGACATATATAGTACAATATGTGTCCTTTTGCATGCATCGCTGGACGTCTGTGTCAGTACTAACGCCTTTTCGCCAAACGTTTTAATAATTTTGGGAAAATATTGCATATTAAAATAGTTACAACTTTTTTTTGAAGACGTCGACATACAGGAGAAGGCAATGCTGAAGGATGTTTTGAGCAATATGGAAAGAATTTTTAAGATGCACAAAAAGATTAAGCAAGTGCAAACAGACATAAAAGAAGATGATACAGATCTCAAGTCTACACAGAATAAACTAAATGAATTGGGCTCAGGTAGTGTTGAAAAATAATGGTATCGCCAATACGAACTGAAACCGTTAAGAAATATTGAAAATGTCAAAACATTTTGAATGGCAAACCGTTTCATTTTTTCACCTTATCAACTTTAATTAAAAAGTAAAAATGTTTTATACTTTAAGATCAAGCAATTCCGTACGAGAAAAGGAACAAATTTGATAGAACATCGAATATGTGGCCTGTTTTACTTTCCTTTTTATTTATTTCTATGGATGGATAAATTTATGCGCCTAATGCATGCAAGCGGAAATTTTTCTTAGTTAAATTCAAGACAAAGGAATAGACGACCGCTATTAACATCAGCAATGATTTGAATCGCAAAGAATAATTTGCATCTCAGAGTCCTCTTTATTTTTAAGCAATCCACGTCGTTTGTTTTCAACTGCTCGACCAGGACCATAAGCGGAAAATTTTTCGATTACCAACAGTCATTAAATCCGAAACATTCAAAAGTATCTAAAATCCTCCCTAACGTATGATTTCTTCTTCGCCCTTTTGTCGGAAACAAATGTCTTTATGATGCAACGACGAGGGGGCATTGTACCATATTAAATGGTTTAATTAACTGACCATTTCTTTTCAATTTCTGTACCAAGTCAGTTCCATTGTTTTATTTTCTGATATAGCTTTGCCTTGTTATGTCTGCTCTTCTTGAACATTTGAGATTGATTGATTTTGCTATATTTGTATTGGTATATGTGAAAACACTTTAAAAACATTTTAACAAATGTTTAACCAGGATGATGCTTTACCAAACTATTTTAATACAGGGGATGATATGTTAAAGGCGCTGGTCACTAAGATGAAACGAGAAACTGATTTTAGACTTGATAAAACTGTCACGAAACCATCAAAACAAGACGTAGAACCAAAAGAATTAGACTTTTCATTTACAGGAAATCCAGGTATATTTATGCAAAAATTAAGTAAAAGAAAAATTATCTGGTAAGAAAGATTATTGCAAAATCATGTAAGCGTTTTTTATCCAGATGTTCTTATTGTTTAGTGTTTGACCGAAGGTAATCAGACGTTTGAAAATAACAAATTTAGATTGGTCTATTCATGGAGATTCATAACTCTAAATCAGTTTCATATGTAAAAGCATCAAAACTTTTGATTTCTCTTTAGTTTACACTTCTATTCATTATAACAGCTGAAATCGCGATTAGCACAACTGATTAAATGCAGCTTTTTCAAAAAAGAATGGAAAATGAAGGTAGTGCTCATATCTTTCTCATTGAAAACATATTTGTTCAGTTTGGTGGACCTGTTTGTCAGCAAACAATATGGATCCCAATGGGCACTAATTGTGCACCTTTGCTTGATGATTTAGTTCATATGAAGCAGACTTCTTGCAATCACTTCTTGACAAACAAGATGTAGACTAGCTCTCTCTTTTAATCTTTTAATCTCAATTTCCGTTGTCTTGATAATGTTCTTTCACTGAACAATTCACGATTTGGTGATGATTTTCAACTTTGTATAAATCCTCAGGAACTTTCACTATGAACCAAAAAAAGTACTGTCTATACCAGACACAGTCATTTTTTCACTGCCTTACACTGCTATTTACTGTGAAACTACTGCCAAACAACAGTGAATTACCATTATCACCCTGTACAATCAAGGACAGTTTGTGACAGTGATTACATTCCGCCTATTATGCACTGTCCTACATTGGCCTGCACTGTCCGTTATTGGTACAGTGCGCCATAGGTCGTGACAGACTTCACCTGGATTGTTACGCACTGTCCTAAATTGTTACAATTTTGGGCAGTAGCTAACAATTTTACCTGCATTGTTTATCACTGTCCCGATCCGTTACAATTTTGGACAGCAGTTGACAATTTTTCATGACCTATTATGCACTGTCCACCATTGCCATAGTAAAGGACAGTTCTTGACAAGATATTCACTAACTGTTATGCACTGTTGTGAATTGATGCAGGAAATAATAGGTCATGGCAGATATGTGGTTACTGTCTTGATCTGTCATGAACTTAAGCAGGAAATAATAGGTGGTAACAATTTTTAATGTTACTGTCCTAGTCATTTTATCAGTTTCATGGTGTGTTTCACAGAAATGAAATGTCTAATCGATTAAAATCTTTAAGTTTTATACTTGTTATTTGTTTTTTTGGTTGTTTTTTTTTGTTGTTGTTGTTTTTTTTTCTTCTTCTTTTTTTTTCTTAGGATCGTGGAAGCAGATTCGATATTCATTATATTACAAACGGTTCCGCCTAGAAATCTCGTCTCGATATATTGGTACATTTTTATTTGTTTTTGTTCTGTTTGTAACAATTGGTCTTCAGATGATGCCAAAACTGGTTGCTTTCGGTAGTGCCCGATGTTAGCTGCGTCGGTACCAGGCGGTAGATTACAGCATGGTTCCGAGTCAACCTGAGAGAGAAGTTTTAATTTTATATAAACAGATATACAGTAAAATGAACGATGATCATTAAGGAGTCCGGGTTAAGGAGACTGACCCAAGGACAAATCTTTAAAAAGTGTAAGTAATAAAACCATTCAAACTTCAGAAGTAGCAAGTTATGTGCAAAAGAAACAGTCACTTGACAAAAGCCTGAAAAGGGCAATATAATTATAAAGATAAATAAACATCAAATTCAGAATAGAAAAAGTATTGTCTCATAAGGTGTTCTGCAATTCTGATAGCAAGGAGTTTTCAATAGAGCTTATGTTTACTGTTATAAATGTACCGAATTCAAATAAAGTATTCGTATTTTCGATAACCATCGAAACCATGTGCAAGCATTCTCATGATTCTTCCAGTACAATTCCAGAGAGTGAAAGTACAAACATACATAATCTAAATCAACTTGCGGACATTGCCTTGAAATGCTCTATTATATTGTTAAATTGTTTGTAATCTATTTAATATAATTTACCAGCCATTTTATAAAACCTATTCACCATGTTCACTAGGAAATTGTTTGATTGATATTCCTACCCACTTGAATTGAAACAAACAGATCAGTTACGTCTGTTTTACAGAGCAAAAATATAACTTTTTATTTTGACCTTTATATAAAAACAATTATCAAATTAACCTGACGTTTCTGTGTTGTAATAAAATACCATGACCTCTATTTCTGGATGAATTGTAAATAAACAGTCATGACAGTTAATATTTTCCAAAAAATAAAGTTAAGGTGTATGAAGATGCACACGTTGAGAATCGCAAATATCCAAGACCACCATACACATGATACATGTAGATATGTATGTTCCTGTGCCAGGAATCTTTAACAAAGCTTTTGTTTGTATACTTGTCTTTTTGATGTTTTATGTTACTTGTGTTTATGAAGGGCTCTATCTTTGACTATTTCATGACTGGATTTGAATTTTTACTATACATGGCCTTTAAAGTTTTGCACACAACTTACCACATATGTTTCCATGATTGTCGCCTCTTGGTTTACTTTTTGCAATGTCTGCCTTGAAATCCAACCATTTGCTCTCTCGTAGGGAAAAAGCCACCTGCCATATAAAGGACCATTCTCTGCTATTCCATCAGCTATGTGGTGAATAAGATGTGTTGTCAAGTTCTGAAAAAAACATGCAATTTTTATCACTATTTTGTAGTTAATTTGTGCACAGAGTGATCAAGTAGACCAATTCAATATTTAAAAGGTCTACTGGCAGCACAACGGGTGTGCTATAGCAAGCAGCAACTGCTCACTCTTCCAGAGCACCAGAGTTCACACTTGTTACACTTGAGGTCACGTTGTTATTTGCTTTTTAGTTGTTTATATATTTTTGTGTTTTATGTTGTTTGTTTCATCGTCCTGTTCTCATTGGTGTTTATTGATTTTGTCTCTGCCCTTATGAACTTTGTACATTCAGACGCCCCATTGGTACATTTTGTATCCCTGCTTCTTTCAAGCTTTAATTTGTAGTTTTGCAGTTGAAATTACATTTTAATGTTTATCAGAGTTCGCAATGGAATGGCGACTTTGTACATTTGGAAGAATTAAGTAAAGTTAGTATTATTTAAATTCATAATAATATTTAATGCCTTGATTTCATTGTTGTAAATGTAGTCCTAAACAAAAATTATTTAAATAGATAACAAGTTGACAACAACACTTCGTAGGATGCAAAGTTTATTTTATTAGGTCGACTAGTTTCGGCAGTTACCGAATTTAAATTTTTATTTAAATAAAATGATAGCTGTTTCTGCTTGACATTCCAATTTTTGTTTTCACCCTATCCTAATCATGCTAATTATTCTAATATAAACGGTTTTGAACAAGCACTGTAATAAAAGTTAAATTATTTCCGATTAATACCACATTGATGATAAAGCTATAAATTTTGAAAAATAAAATAAAGAATCAGCCTATCTAAATTTTGTAACTACCCTACATGTATACTTCAAGACTTGGACGCAGGAAAAAAAATTATTTTCATGCCTTACCTGCAGGGACAACGGAAAATCTCTTTCAAAAAGAGACAAAGCAATGTGGGTATCTGCCTGTAACTTTGGAATGTCTTCA
The DNA here is from genome assembly GCA_963971305.1 of Arcuatula senhousia. Taxonomy (NCBI): domain Eukaryota; kingdom Metazoa; phylum Mollusca; class Bivalvia; order Mytilida; family Mytilidae; genus Arcuatula; species Arcuatula senhousia. The sequence goes on from OZ020309.1 coordinate 54,783,837, forward strand.
ACCAAGTACTCATGGCTGGTTAACCTTTTCAGGACGTCAAACACTTTTACCAATGTATCTTCTTGTAGCTTTGGTAGCAGACCTTCAATACAATGCTTGAATGCACCACTTCTAACAAACTGAAAATATAAACAAAAACCTTGAATATAATGTTTGAATGATACGCACATAATACCTACATGTATATCATAAACTTTAACCATGTTAAGAACCTGTATTTATGTAAACTGATGTTTATTTTATACAGTGTAACATTGATTTATTTAATAACATTAAAACATATTTCACAGACACAGTATAAAAAATGACAAGCTACATTATGTTCATAAAATGTGTATTTAAGTTAAACCATCTAATCATGTACATGTATGCAGGCAAAGTGGACTAGGGAGCACTCGGCACATGCCTCCTCTACAATTTGATTTTTTTTTGGTCACATGTAATCTCCACTTTCTCAAAAAATTTTGACTGCATCCCCTCTTACATCAAATCCTGGAACTGTGCATGTGAGTGTGTTTGTGCTATAATGCAATCTTTATATGTCATGTATCATTGTATGTGAACATGTATATATATACAATGTATTTATCATGTTTATAGATCAGATATATACATGGATGAACATTATACATGTTACATGTATATTGTGCATAAATATGCATGATCAGATTCAGTTTGTACTGTATGTGTTGGAAACAAATTAAATGATTCAGTTTGTATTTACATTTACTGGGAAATTAAAGTACATGTATAAATTAAGCATCTCTTTTATCAATCATTAGCATTACTTTGTTTACATTTGTATGTAAATTAATTTGAACATTCAGATTAAATCAAATTTCTATGAGATTATGATTCCTCTAAAAGTTAGCTGAAGGATGTACATTGTATTTCTCTATAATTATGTTTCACTAACAAATTTCTTAATAAGATTCATTTTAGTACATCTGTAGAATTTGTTGGAAAATAAGAATCAATTTAATTTCTTCATTATACAATTTTCTGGTAATTTTGTTCCATATACATGTGTACAAGTACATGTATATGTCAAGTATTAATAAATTATTATAATATTACTTCACTTTTATCTTTCCCCAATAAATTTTTAAAGAAACTTAAATGATGAAAAGATAGTTTCTTTTATCATAAAATTGCAAGTTATGTAATATTAACAAGACTTTATGAGTTGCTGCTTAAAGTCTGTATATCTGTATATCAAGCATCAATTAGAAATAATACCCTCCCAAAGGGATCGATAATTAAAATATATGCAAATTTTTCAATATACATGATATATGTATACATTATGTGCTGTCTGTTTTCCGTTATGGATTTTTAAAAATTATTTTTAATATTGTAGGTTATGTCGGGTATACTTATTTCACATCTCATCTTCTATTTTAAGTTCTGACGATTTGTCTTTTACACATTACTGGTGAATCATGAATGGTTATTTGGAGTTGCATTTTAACCGATTTTGTTGTCTTTTCAGTAAACAATTCATGCAAAACATTCACAATACTTAGCAATATTGATTTGACTTACAATTATTATGTCTGACATAACATAGAAACACATTTTTATTCTGAGATTTCCAATTACTTTTTTTTAATTTATTTTACAGGAAATCCCTACCAGACAATGCTCCAGATGTGGATCCAGTACAACATGAACCTGAACCAGAGCCTGCACCAGAGCCTGCACCAGGGCCCATACCAGAGCCCACGCCAGTTGATGTTGTAGAAACACAAAGGTATTTTATTTTATCAAAAGTAGGAAAATTCATTAGTTAGGCAATGGAAAATTATTTGTTTAACTCACCAAAATTTACACAACATTATTGTTATTCTATTTTATGCCCCATCCACAAGAAAGGTGACATTTAGTGTCTGTCTGTTTGTTATGTGCATTAAGTCTTTTGAACATATTTCTGTTTTATTTAAAATCAGAATTTTTTTTCCCAACTTCTATGTATTACCTGTAATTTATAATCTTTTGTCAATTTTTTTGTTTGACATTTCAGTTAAAAGTAAGACTTTTTTCTACTTATTATTATTACCATAATGCTTTATACACTGAGAATACTGAATAATACCAATTGTTTGTTGAAAAGCCGATAATAGGAGTTATTCCTCTTTGATTGTTTAATTAATCAACTTTTTTATGTATTTGTAATAATGATTGTTTCTTTTTTATATTTTCAGCGGACCTGTCCAAGCATCTACTGATGAATTAGACTCATCAGATGATGAAATATTATTGTCAGCAGTAAAAGACAGAGCAAAGACAAAGAACAAAGACCGCTTGGATTAAGACTGTTGAAGCCCACTTGAATGTATATACATGATCATATTTATTTTGCTTATGTTAGCAGTTAGTTATATTCTCTGGTTTGTTTCTTCTGTAAAAGTGAGGTCTTATTGTAAGAAAGGAATTTACTGTATCAAATGATAAAATAAAAGCTGTTGATAAAGAATGTTAACATTTATGTTGTTTGGTTCTTAGTGCTGTTGCATTAAATAAATAAATGAATGAATTATATGTAGTTTTTTTGTCCAGCAGAGCATAACAGATTACTCAGTCTATAGTTATCAGATGAGTTATAGTTAAAGATGAGCACAATGTTCAGTAGAGTAAATATTTTATAGTTCAGTTGTCTGTATTTTTCTAGCCACTAATTATAAAGAAGGTTGCTTTACATGCAGGGTTTTGATCTGTCCCTTACTTATGTCCTATCTCAGGTTTACCTTAAGTTTAGGTTTAAGCTTATTTTGTGTTATGAGACAGTAAGATTGCAATGGAAAGGGGAAGGTTAGCCGCATAAAACCTGGTTTAACCCACCATTTTTATACAACTGCAAAAAATGTGCTGACATATAATGGTATGATGCTTTCGTTGTGGTCGCCTGTGTCATCCTGGTTCTTGATCATTTCAAAATCTTTATAAGCTGTCAGATTTTTGAAGGGAAATGGTTTGAAATAAACGATTTTGTTTCCATACAGAAACACATAACAAATTTATATGTGCATACAAAATAAATGCAAATTGAATGTTCAAAGAATTGCTAGAATTATTATATCTCTCTTAAATAAATGGGAAAGACAATAATAGTAGTGTACTTCCTCCTATTATTAGCAACAATGCCAAACTCAATTACTTACAAGTAACCAGATTTTTGAGACATGATGTGCATTTCGTATTTCAATATTTGTTCTCATGGCTTTATGGGTTTCACATCGCAGCACACAGGCATCTCAAAGACAACAAGATACTATCACACTATACTATAACACCACATTATTGATGATCTTTATGTTACTTTCACATAATTTTGGTGACATCAAGATGTACACCTCTTTTAAAAATATATCTGTTTGGTGCGGGATATTCATTAGTTATTTCTAAAACTGCGCAAAAAAAAAGTGGGGAAATATAGTGATAGGTGTGTCCGTCTGTCTGTCCCTGCATGTACCCCATGGTACTCATCTCTTGTCCACAACTCCTCCTTAACCCCTTGATTTTCATGAAACTTTCACACTATCTTTGTGACATAATGTAGATTTGCACCTTATTTTAGGATTTTTAGGGCTTACCTTAGCAAGACCTAGACTTGCCCATTTTACGACAAGGTGTACCCATCTCATATCCACAACTTCTAAAGCCCTTGATGGATTTTCATAAAACTTTCACATAATGTAGATGTGTACCTCTTATTTTAGAATTTCACCAGAATGAGTTTAAGAGCTTACCATAGCAAGACATGGACTTCTGATTGGTTTTGGGGCGGGAGTATTTATTTTTGAGCTGCTGCTAAGTTTTTCTAGTTCAATTTATGTTTCCACAATACGGGAAGCATATAAATGCGGGGCGTCTGTCACATGTTTCGTAACATCATTTTCATCTTAGGCTTTTGGTATGTGCATGGTATCCGGTATGATGGTATACAGCTTGAGGCAGGCGTGTCGTACGATTGGATGCGTTTCGAGGTCTTGCTTATCTACATCCTGTGTATCGAGCTGACTTAATATGTGATGCGGTGGTTGGGAACCTACCCAGGGATCTTTTTTTTGTTTTATTTAACACAGAATATTATTATGAGATGAAGAGCCGTAAAATAGAAAATAATGAGATGTGGAATAAGTGTACGCGACATAACCCACAATTAAACGGCAATTTAGAAAAAACACAATGGACAACCGCCAGCAGCCTTCAACAAGGCCATTTGGCACTGCTCGCGATTCTGCAATTGGCCCATGGTCTAAATAAAAAGTTATAATTTCATGTTATGCATAAGAAAAAGAGGTCGTGTGCTTATGTATGCTTTTTAAAGCTACCCTTTTCACCTGTTCATTTTCCTGTTTAATAAGAATGTTTGAACTGTTGCATGTGTTGATTGGTAAAATGTACAATGTAATAGCCACAGCTATAGGTAATATACAATACACGTCATTCACAATTAACAGTAATGCGTGGCCCTTGGCCATGTCAGCGGGACATTAATTATAGATCATTTGATGTTTTAGTAGTATGCCAAGATGAACTTTTATTGATCTACAATATATCGTTTTAAATACAAGTTTAAATTCAAATAGTTGACGCAGTCGTACAGAATTTAACTAAGCATGAACCCAAATTACTAATTGATAATACTGACTGAGCCCCCCCCCCCCGAGGATGAGTATGTTCAAAACCCCAAGGAATTCCCTAAAATAAAGAAGTATAAAAGCGGAGAATAGCGTTTCTTCGGCAAAATGGTAAAAGCGTTAAAGCGGCGTATATGTATACCGTATTGCGAATTTTTATAATAGACCTATTTTAATTATTATAATCGTAAGAGAACCATAAACCTATAACTTTACAATAGAAAAAAAAACAAAGTGCTACAAATAACACAATTTATCAAAATGAAAGCTACATTTAACACGATGAAAAGAAGTTTTTTTTTCAAAGTTTTTTTTTATAGTTGTGTTTGTCAGCAAGAACTATATTGTTACGCTTGTACGTCCGTGCATCCATAAAACTTTCTACATATAGTGGGGCCAATGATCATTGATGATATTTCAATACTAGATTTATACCCGTAGCTAGGGGGTTCGAGGGGTTCGGACAAACCCTTCCCCCTTGGACAAAAAAAAAAGATAAAATATAGGTAAAATCAAACTGAAAATTGGTAAAGCACTACTAAAAAAGGAAAATTTTGAAAGTTGAATCCCTGATCGAACCCCCCTTCAAAAAATCCTGGCTACGGGTATGAGATTTGACTATAAAATAGGTCACTGCGACCTGTTTAACAAACGCTTTAACGACTTTGATTTAATTCTTTGTTAATGTTAATGTTGATTTTGCGAGTACGACAATCATGCATAGTTGTGTCAATAATATTTTCACACTAAGTGTGCACCGCTATCGCACACATGAATTTAGGGCCACTAAGTACTACATGTTCGGGGGGGGGGGGTATATTTCTATAGTACGGGCGGTTCACCCGTCGCTCATAGACACATTTTCCTTCTAGTTTTCTTTGTTATTTGTAGTGTGTTATTTGTTCTTGAATTTTGATATTGGCATGAAAATTATAAACATAATTATTTCCGAATTTAAATTGACACTGAAAACGTATTTGTAACAAAAGCATCTTATGCATGTTGAAACAAAATATTAATCTTAATTTTGAACAATAAATATCCGTGATTTTTAGAGCTTGACGTTGTGTCAGAAGAGTTTCTTTCATATTCTAAATTTCCGGGTTGCTTTACGAATGACGGCATGTGTGACAGTTATAAACTTGTTTTTTTCTGCATCTGATAGAATACAATACATAGAACCTTGCGCATTCGGTGTATCGGCCAAGGTTACCAAGGATTCTATGTACATAACATTTAAAGCATGATAATATAATAATAATAAAAATCTTCTCGTCGTCACCAATAACTAACAAAATGAAGGACAGTAAATAATAGACCGTTATAAATTGTTACCATCTATTATTTCCTGCTTAAGTTCATGACAGTTCAACACAGAAAACAAAAATCTGTTATGACCTATTGTTCCCTGCAGCAATTCACAACAGTGCATAACAGTTAGTGAATATCTTGTCAAGAACTGCCTTTTACTATGGCAATGGTGGACAGTGCATAATAGGTCATGAAAAATTGTCAACTGCTGTCCAGAATTGTAACGGATCGGGACAGTGATAAACAATGCAGGTAAAATTGTTAGCTACTGACCAAAATTGTAACAATTTAGGACAGTGCGTAACAATCCAGGTGAAGTCTGTCACGACCTATGGCGCACTGTACCAATAACGGACAGTGCAGGCCAATGTAGGACAGTGCATAATAGGCGGAATGTAATCACTGTCACAAACTGTCCTTGATTGTACAGGGTGATAATGGTAATTCACTGTTGTTTGGCAGTAGTTTAACAGTAAATAGCAGTGTAAGGCAGTGAAAAAATGACTGTGTCTGGTATAGACAGTACTTTTTTTGGTTCATAGTGTTTAGATTAAGGACAGTACGGATTCTAGGAAGTCTGCTTCATATTTAGATCTACATTTTCAAATTGACACTCGAGGAAAACTTTCAACAAAGCTATATGCCAAACCTGATGACTTTAAACAATCAAATCGTCAATTTTCCCTTCTAGTGTAGCAACATTCCGTCTACTCCAGCTTATGGAGTTTACGTATCTCAATTGATTCGTTATTCCATAGCACGCGGGACTTAGTGCGATTTCCTCAGCAGAGCGTCTGACACAAAAATTGCTCACACAGGGTTAAGTTGCTCCTCGGTTGCTGTTTTTACTCAAGACATTTTACGGTAGACAACATGCACTTAAAGACAAATATGGGATTTCTATCTCTCAATTGAATGCAGATGTTGATTTGTCATAGGGTATTGTTTTGCTTTCGTTTACCGGATTTGGCACACTGAATTAACTGTTTGCAACGCGACGGATGTGCTACTGCTTACTCTTCCGGAGCACCTGAGTTCACTCTTGTCACGACACGAGTTCGCGTTGTTGATTGATTATCAGAGATTTTTGTGTTTCCGTGTTTTACATGTTGTCCGTGTTTGTGCCGTTCTCGTCGATGTTTACCGGTTTTGTCTCTGCCCTTTCAGACTTTTGAAATTCGGATGCACCATTTGTACCTCTGCTTCTTTCAACAGTGACCAATATTTGACCTAAATCCACCAAGGGATTAGCAGATAAATAATTCTAAAGTGATAAACCAAACAGTATTTGTAAGAATCAATAATTTTTGACACAATTTCATTACATGTATGTACATATACATACACGACATATTTAATGCAATTTATACGAATCTTTAATCATCTTTATACAGTATTGTTGAAGAATTTAGCTTTGATGAGAACCAAACGAAACATGAACAGAATACATCGTCAAACCGATAAAAAGCATCAAACCCTCCGGCATAAACATGTTCTCCTGTAAAAGCACTGCACGAATTGGCGCTTATGTTTTTTTTATCCTTTGAGGTTTTTGAACTAAATTGATATGAAAATAGTGTTATTCGTAAAATGTGGATGCCGGTACTTAACATAGAAAATGGCATGGGCCAGCACGACATTTTGTTTTGATATTCATTTTAAAACCCACGTATACAGAAATCAAAATTCTAGCAAATGAATAAGTAAAAGTGGTCAGAACTCTTTGTTCTATAAGTACCAATCCTGACATTTTGATAAAGTTTAAATAACTCGCATACAAGTGTTTTTCCTCCATGTATGGAGATTTGATCTGTAAAATATTGATGTCGTTATTTGCATTAAACATCGGAATCAAGACACATGTAAATAGCTTGCAAACCGTTACACTGAAAGTAGTCAGAACCACAAGATATAACTACACTGTTTGATACAGATTCCATAACTGATGTAGGAGATATAACTTATGTGTTTCCATATTTTACCTGTTGTCTGTTTTTGTCCCGTCTTGTTGGTGTTTACTGGGTTTGTCTCTACCCTTCCGTACTTTTGGGTCTCCTGTTCGAACTGTTTTGTTTTGAGAACTTTTCATTCAATATGTTTTTTGTTTTCCAATGTTTTGATTCAAATGCCACTGAAGAACGGTTTCTCCTTGAAATATCAATATACAGCATAGCCAAATTAGTTATTGTATTTTCCAGAGGTCCCAAGGGTAATTACAAGCCATTTTTACCAATACGTTTCTAATATTTTTTGTCATTGAAATTTCTGATTGTTGAATTCTAAAATTTTAAAACACCGGGTTTCTTTCCTTCTACTGCACATGATCGATATCTGGCTTTCCTGGTTGAACTTTTTGGTTTTTAGAACTTTTCATTCAATTTGTTTGAGTTTTGATTTTGCAATGTTTCAAATGCTGCTGATGAGAGATTGCTCCTTGAAATATCAATATATAGCATAACCAAATTAATCGTTTTATACCTGTTTTGATATTGTTTTTTTAAACTACTGATTCAATAACCGTTGCTGGTGGACCGAATGTCTCCGAGGGTAGCCTGGTCGTCTGAGTTGTCTGACACGAATTTACCAATAAATTTCTAATATTTTTTGTCATTGAAATTTCCGATTGTTCAATTTAAAATTGTTTTAAACACCAGGTTTCTTTCCTTGTAATGCACGTGGTCGATATCCTTGGTGCATGATTTTCCTTTCCTGTTCGAACTTTTTGGTTTTGAGAACTTTTCATTCAATATGTTTGGTTTTTGATTTTCCAATGTTTTGATTCAAATGCTGCTTATGAGAGGTTGCCCCTTGAAATATCGATATACAGCATAACTGAATTAACTGCAACACGACGTCTGTGCTAAAGAAGGCAGGAACCGCTTCTCTTCAGAAGCACCTGAGTTCACTCTTGTCACGACACGAGTTCGCGTTGTTGATTGATTATCAGAGATTTTTGTGTTTCCGTGTTTTACATGTTGTCCGTGTTTGTGCCGTTCTCGTCGATGTTTACCGGTTTTGTCTCTGCCCTTTCAGACTTTTGAAATTCGGATGCACCATTTGTACCTCTGCTTCTTTCAACAGTGACCAATATTTGACCTAAATCCACCAAGGGATTAGCAGATAAATAATTATAAAGTGATAAACCAAACAGTATTTGTAAGAATCAATAATTTTTGACACAATTTCATTACATGTATGTACATATACATACACGACATATTTAATGCAATTTATACGAATCTTTAATCATCTTTATACAGTATTGTTGAATAATTTAGCTTTGATGAGAACCAAACGAAACATGAACAGAATACATCGTCAAACCGATAAAAAGCATCAAACCCTCCGGCATAAACATGTTCTCCTGTAAAAGCACTGCACGAATTGGCGCTTATGTTTTTTTTATCCTTTGAGGTTTTTGAACTAAATTGATATGAAAATAGTATTATTCGTAAAATGTGGATGCCGGTACTTAACATAGAAAATGGCATGGGCCAGCACGACATTTTGTTTTGATATTCATTTTAAAACCCACGTATACAGAAATCAAAATTCTAGCAAATGAATAAGTAAAAGTGGTCAGAACTCTTTGTTCTATAAGTACCAATCCTGACATTTTGATAAAGTTTAAATAACTCGCATACAAGTGTTTTTCCTCCATGTATGGAGATTTGATCTGTAAAATATTGATGTCGTTATTTGCATTAAACATCGGAATCAAGACACATGTAAATAGCTTGCAAACCGTTACACTGAAAGTAGTCAGAACCACAAGATATAACTACACTGTTTGATACAGATTCCATAACTGATGTAGGAGATATAACTTATGTGTTTCCATATTTTACCTGTTGTCTGTTTTTGTCCCGTCTTGTTGGTGTTTACTGGGTTTGTCTCTACCCTTCCGTACTTTTGGGTCTCCTGTTCGAACTGTTTTGTTTTGAGAACTTTTCATTCAATATGTTTTTTGTTTTCCAATGTTTTGATTCAAATGCCACTGAAGAACGGTTTCTCCTTGAAATATCAATATACAGCATAGCCAAATTAGTTATTGTATTTTCCAGAGGTCCCAAGGGTAATTACAAGCCATTTTTACCAATACGTTTCTAATATTTTTTGTCATTGAAATTTCTGATTGTTGAATTCTAAAATTTTAAAACACCGGGTTTCTTTCCTTCTACTGCACATGATCGATATCTTGCTTTCCTGGTTGAACTTTTTGGTTTTTAGAACTTTTCATTCAATTTGTTTGAGTTTTGATTTTGCAATGTTTCAAATGCTGCTGATGAGAGATTGCTCCTTGAAATATCAATATATAGCATAACCAAATTAATCGTTTTATACCTGTTTTGATATTGTTTTTTTAAACTACTGATTCAATAACCGTTGCTGGTGGACCGAATGTCTCCGAGGGTAGCCTGGTCGTCTGAGTTGTCTGACACGAATTTACCAATAAATTTCTAATATTTTTTGTCATTGAAATTTCCGATTGTTCAATTCAAAATTGTTTTAAACACCAGGTTTCTTTCCTTGTAATGCACGTGGTCGATATCCTTGGTGCATGATTTTCCTTTCCTGTTCGAACTTTTTGGTTTTGAGAACTTTTCATTCAATATGTTTGGTTTTTGATTTTCCAATGTTTTGATTCAAATGCTGCTTATGAGAGGTTGCCCCTTGAAATATCGATATACAGCATAACTGAATTAACTGCAACACGACGTCTGTGCTAAAGAAGGCAGGAACCGCTTCTCTTCAGAAGCACCTGAGTTCACTCTTGTTACGACTTGAGTTCGCGTTGTTGATTTCCGTTCGGTTGATTCTGTGTTTTGTGTTTCTTCGTGCTGTTGTTGTTCATGTTAACCGGTTTCGTCGTTGCCCTTTCGGACTTTTGACACTTGAATCCCCAATTGGTTCCTCTGCTCCTTAATATCCGTTTTTGGTATTGAAATAATGAAACTACTGGGTCGATAATCGCTGCTGGTGGACAAAAGGTCCCCATAGGTAATCAGAAGCCTGGACGATTTTACGAGTAACTTTTTTATATTTTTTTGTCATCGAAATTTCTGACTGTTGAATTCAAAATGTTTTAAAACACCAGGTTTCATTCCTTGTAATGCCCATGGTTGATATCCTCGGTGCATGATATGGCTTTTCTGTTCGAACCTTTTTTTGGTTTTTAGAACTTTTCGTTCAATGTGTTTGGTTTTTGATTTTCCAATGTTTTGATTCAAATGCTGCTGATGAGAGGTTGCTCCATTTAAAATCGATACAGCATAACCAAATTAATACAGGGCAATCACAATTTTGTTTAACAAGAAGATTATGAGTTGAATATATATTTTGTGCACTTATTATCCTTTTCAATACACACTGGTTATGTCTAGGATGCACACTTCTTTGGTTAAGGAAACAAATGCCCTCTGGCAGATTACTGCATGGTGAACTGAGCTAGCAGTATCACTACACACAAAAGTCTGAATGGTGTAACATTTGTACTAAACGTACTTGACCTTGATTAAAACGTACTTAACTAATTAAAAATCAATTAGGCCTATCAAACATTAAAAAAAATATGTAATGTGTCAAAAGTGTGTTAATTAATGATTTAATTAGGTCGAGAATGTTTAGTATTGTTAGGTACAATTCAGACTAAGTCGAGTACATTTAAGAATTTACATTTTCCTCCTTATCTATCTGATGATTACCTTTAATCAAGGTCGAGTAAAATTAAGTACTGTTCAGACTAATTCAAACAATTAATTACATGTTCAGACTTTTTACAAAAAAAACAGACTTTGGTCGAGTACGTACATTTGTGCACGTTTAAGACTTATTCAGAATGGTCGAGCACATTTCAGTACAGTTAAGTACAAACACTATACCATTCAGACTTTTGGTAGTTTGTAGTGAATTTAACTGTGAAAGTCAGGAATATCTCTGTTGACAATAATCTTACGTTTTTTTAAATTGTTGATGGAATTGCATAGATATATTACTGCACATCCTGAAATGGTAAACAATCTCAGTTCAAATTAATCGTTTTATACTCGTTTTGTTTTTGTATTTTGAAACTACTGGGTCAATAAATGACTGACTTTACCATATACAGTTTATATTTGATTTTTAGATTCTGAAAACGACTGTAAATTTCTGATAATGATCTATTATTTTCTGATATGGAATGATACAGCTCTTTCCAGTAAATAACACTGTTGGTCTTTTTGCTGTTTTCTTTTGTTTTGAACTTAATCAGATACTGTCAGTCATTGTATTGAACTGATTTTACTGTTTTAAATCCACGGTGTATATTCAAAACGCAACTTATCGAGTCAATCGGCGTTCCACGCTACTATTCAGATCAGAAAACGCTTCTATTCAGAGTTTAACTGGGAAAGTAAGTAAAAAGTGTATAAATAACTGATATTTTTGCTTTTTTTTTAATGAAACAGTGTTTCACGGAACTTTATATAAATAAATAATGTGTTCAAGTGGCATTTAAAGACATAGAACCTATCAATTTCGCAATTTTTTACATTGAATAAAAAGTACATATATTAAAAATATACTATCTAAAACTTTCCTTTACCAACATAAAAACTCAATGTTTTGCAGTTTTCTATAAAATAATCTTATTTTAATTATTCGCTTTGATTAAGTATTGTCCATCATAAATATTTACATTTGGTAAGCTGGGTACTGTTAAATTGAGAAACGAAATGTAACCAAACGAGGCGAAGAGAAAACGAAATCGGTAAATTAAGAAAATCGACTGGTGTCGGCTAAAATCGATTTAATTTTCCTTTTTACCAGTTTCGCTTGATTTCGTTTCCTTTCTTAATACAGATTTCGGTTGTTAATTTTACTGTTTACGTTTCCATCTTTACCGATATTGTTTTTGTGCAGCTCCGTTTCGTTTGGTTACTTTTTGTTTCTCAGTTTACCTATACCCGCAAGTGTTTACATTCTATAATTAGGTTGTCCTCTTTTTTGACACTGTGTTTTTTCATCAGTTTTCCGTCGAAAAGAATACTTTCTGGCAGGTTTTTAAAAAAATTAACAGTTTCTTCAAAGGTTTTACAATGTATTCTTCAAATAGTGTGAATTTTACTATTTTTTAAAAATTGCAAAAATGATAGGTTCTATGTCTTTAAATCATTTATCTTTCTAAAATAAACATTCGAAGAAAAACAAGATACACATTTGAGAAGAAAAACTGTCTACATCGCAAGAAACCCCAAGTATCAATTATAAGTTATATATAAAAATGTTTATAAGGCGATCAAATCAGAGGAAGTGAATCAACTGTTTAAATATTACTAGGTTAAATTAACTTTTTGTAAAATTAACGCTCTTATCACAATATCGGAGTTAACGAGAGAATGCTTGTCTAAAGATCAAGGAAACGCATCTTTTCAGATCACAACACAACATTGTGTCAATCCAAGCAATTTGCAAAATATAATTTCTTCAAAAATATTTATATTCACGGGGGTGGGGGGTGGTAACTTCCATTATAAAGGTAGGTACATATGTGCGACCCACTTTTTGGAGTGTTCAATATGTGAAAAGGGTGAAAATTTCAGATGTTCCATATATGATAAGGTGTACTTTTAGAAACAGTCACATATCAGGACAGATATATCAAAACTCCAAGCTGGAATTTTACATTTTGAATGAGCCACGGCCCCGGGAAACAATGACATGTTTTGATAATTGTACATAAAATCAAATTTTTAGGGAATCAGTTTAAATGAAACAAAATACATTTAGAACATGTGATACAACAGATGATCACAATACAAGTACCATTTAAGGGTCTGGAAAGACATATACTTAGGGATTAAGGGCGAAAGATGGGAATATCTGTGTATCATGATTAAATGTAAAGAAATAACCAACTTTAGGGGACTATTTTCCATGAATGAAGGGTTTGACTATTAATATGGAATATGTTTCCAAAGGACTGGTATATGGTCTGTACAAAAACATATTTGTAACTTTGCTTTCGGTCATCCCTTACATGTTACAGCATTACAAAAATGGAGATTTGGCCATTTAAGCACCTGGCTAAAATGGTCTTTTGGGACATAATAGTGGCATCATTTTGAAAAAAAAAATATTTTACGAGTTAATTCTTCACCAACTAATTACTTCTACGTCTAAAAATTAAAATTAGTCATCGGCTGTTTTGTACGTAAATTTTAGAAGTAAATGTATTAAACTTTCCACGGTAAAACATTCATCCAGTTGATGTTTGTTTCCTGAAAATAAGACAAACCCTTCTTCTCTGTAGATGAATAATGGTATTATTTTGTCTTTGTGATGAAATTATTAAAATTTCTGTCAATAGCTTCATAAATATTTTTATGTTCCATATTTTGATACATGTCAGATGCGTCAAAGCTTTCCATTATAAAATTTTTTGGAAGTTTTAGATTCTCGATTTTCTTAATAAATGCTGTGGTATCCTGTGATTTGATACAATGGGTTTAAGGAAATAATCTTTTTAACGACTTAACTTTTCATTAGGGCTCCCACAAAGTGAGATAATACGTCTAACCGGAAAAAGATACAAGGATGGGAGTTTATAATCTTGATCAGCTACAATATGCTGTCCATACTTTACTCAAACACACTATTCATTTCTAAGTAAAGGTTCTCGCCTATCCTACCCCTGTTAAGCTTGTTGACAAGATATATGTCATTTATTGCAATGTTCAATATCATAGATTTTGAGACGGTCCTCTTTTGGTATTTTGTAATATTTCTATGTTTCCATATTGCCCATTTTACTATAGAAAGGACCGTTTCAACTAATAAATGTTTTACATCAAGCTTTTGAGTTCCCAATATTATGATGTCTTCAGAATTTTGTACCATATCTGTTCCGATTCTAGAACATTATGAATTAATAGATGCAAAAATACCCCCCGCACTTCTTTTACCACTTTACAATAAACAAAAAGATGTAATAAACTTTCCTTTTCTGTACAGAAATGACAAATGCCGTTGGATAAATTATTTTTTTGTAACAATTCTTCTGTATAAATAATATTGTGCAATACTTTCCATTGCAATTGTTTGCATTTTCTGTGTGCAAAGTTTTTAGTCAATGCACTCCATATTTTATCCCACTGGATATTGCTTTGAAAGTAACTTTCCCACTTGTGTTCACAGTTTGGTGTCAAGGGATATCTGTAGAAGCTTTGGATTTGCTTCAGTTTGACATCCCTTGACTCCATAACTTTACCCTCGCGTATGAATTTTGTTTCGTTTAGTTCGAACGACCTCTTTTGTTGTTATAGTTTTACATGATTACGTTTAAGAATATTAATTTGATCGGCGGAAAAAGATGCCTTTATTTGACTATACTGAGATATCCAATTCCCTTTATCATCTAACATATTAAATACTACTAAAGGCGAAACAAAGGAATCGGTTTGTGTGTTCCATATATCCCTAACCCTTTTTATACCGCTTTTAGAAAAAATTATCAAAAAATAAAGCATGACGTCTAAATTTGAAAAGAGAGTTACCAAAGAGATTCTCCTCGAGAAGTTCCTCTCTTGAATTAATGTTACATTTGGCTTGTTTTTGAAAATCTGTCATTAGCGGAAAGAAGGAGGTATTTATCTCCCTTGTGCAATTAAATAAGTAAAGGACTTCTGTCACGAAGAAATAAGTAATAATAGATAAATGATACAACCATATACGATAACTTGATTTAAGTTCTAACGACTTAAATCATATTATATAGACATTAATTAACAATTCGTTAGTTCAAGTACATCAAGTGTTAAGAATATAATATTATCATATATAAACATAGTATTTTCTTTTTCTTTTATGTAATATAAAAATCTTTACATAGACAGGGTTTCTAGGATTCTTCAGTGATATATATTGATTTCAAATAGATAGTTTCATCATTTTAAGGTCATGATGGTGAAAGTTGTGGTGAAACTAGTGAAAAAGGACATCCATGGGCTCTAGTAGAAAGAAGGAGAAGGATTGACCATACAATATGGAAATTGCAAGCAGGAATCGTCGAAATTAACAATGAAATAAGTAAAAAGGAGAAGGAAAAAAAGAAATATGAAACAAGTATGAATACAAATAAACTTGTATTACATTATACATAAAATTATTGATAACAAACAACTTCATAAAGCCTACAGAACCATATTCTGTGGTGTATAAAATTGTGTCCATGCATTTTTCCGAAATTTTGTTGACAAATTGAATAATTTAGGTACACTAAGTTTTTTTAAAAGAAGCAAAGGTTTACCAAAGGGGTAATCCACATCATAAAAACGTAAAGACAATGACAAAACTGGTAGACAAAAAATCAACATAAAGAAACAAACCACACAACAACGTAACACACACACACACATGTACATAACAACAAAACCGCATTCAGCAACGTGAACTCAAGTCGAAACGAGAGTGAACTCAGGTGCTCCGGAAGATTAAGCAGTTCAAGCTTGCTAAAGATCACCCGTCACGTTGCCAAAGATATTTCATGTTGGTTAAAGACTAAAAGTTTCAAGATCAGCTCGTGTGAGGGAACGTCTTTAAATTTTTGTTACTCCATGTTCAATTATTCCTTGTGACTTTAAGATGAAGAACATCAATCAAAGCACAATCCTTTGCCTTGTTTTATTTAAATGTTAATAATGTGTACGTGAAGTATTTGAACATGTTCTTATTGTATATTTTTTTCAGGATTAAGGTCTCAGGAAAAGGATATTGAAACAATGAAAATCCTGTATGAATTAGAGTGGCTAGAAAACAGAATAAAGACGATTGAGGGGCTAGAAGAAACAGTTAAAGAAGGTGATTAAAACACCAAATATGAGAAAATTTTGAAATGTACATATATGCATTATACACTTATTAATAAAATACATGTATGTATTCGTCTTAAAATGCGAAGATAACAATATTCTAAACACAACCAATATTTGTAAAACCAAAAAAAAAATGTTTTGATTATGTTTCCATTCTGTTGTTTAGTTGAGTTGCCCTGTGCATGTTCTTTAAATTGTGATTTTAATAAGGTTTGTTCAAGTCATTTTTATAGAGTTGTCAATCTGCTGTATTTGTGCAGATTTGAAAGAGTTAAAAGTACATGAAGACATAAAACGGAAAGTGGAGTCAATTAAAAAGAACATTGATCTGGTGCAGAAAATAGTTAGTAAAGAGAAACCTAATGGTTGGTATAATTTTACAATACATTGATACTATTTCTATAATCATTCTTATGATAAGAATGCTGAAGATAAATCTCTACAAAGTTACACAAAGATACGTGCATTTAGTTTCGCTTGTGTTTTTTTTTCAAACAATTCTGAAAAGGTTTTTAAAATGATCATGGCTAAAATTGTTTTATCATTGCCAGGTTTTTCCGCTGACAACTCCCGAGCAGTTTTACTGTAGAGGATGTTTACTTCGTGACAGCTCATGAATGGTTTCTACCTAATAACTCTAAAAACGTTTAACTCAATCACTAACAAATACAAGTCTAAAAATGGCAATGATCATTTTAAAGTGTTATGTTTCAAGTTTGTGAAAAACAGATTATTATTTATTCTAGTGCCTAGAGTTAGCTCTGCATTTTAAAGTTTTAACGCTGTGATTTAAGTGTTCAAGGATAACAGCAAGACAACTATTGCCTGATAGTTATAGTTTTGATTCAGGCTAATGTTTCACAAAATTCATTTAAACATTTTTTACAATGAACACTTTGAGTTTCAGTATATTTTTTTAGAATAACAATGATGAATCGTTATGTAACCATAATTCATGTTTAAATATTTGTAGATGTGGCGTACATTGATAAAATAAAGGATGAACATCACAAAATTAAAGGCCATTTTACTGAAGTAATGAATCGTAAGTAGATAACAAGAAGCTTCCAGGGACCCGATTTGCTCACCTGACTTGAATACTTGAAATTAAGGCTATAAAGGACAACTTTTTTCACATTTAAAGGGCCATAACTTTAATAAAGGATTTTATACCAACATCGATTAACCTAATGCTATGCAGAAGAGTGTAGAAATTAGCTTAGCATTTAAAACTTTCATTGAACTGCGTTTTTTGTATGGCTTAACTACATGGAGCTAAGCAATATTGTAATCAAAAGTTTTCATCTAGCTTAAACATTTTGAAATACAATGAGGAAACTAGTTGAATTGGTCAATTTTGATGTTTTTTTTAGAGTAATGTATTTTTTTGTAGCTCAAAACAAAACAAAAACAGTCCTACAACTTGGTTACAGATCTTGATGTTCTAAACAATAGTTTAAATTTCTCACATACCTTAGCTTTTTATAGTTTTCAATATAAAGCTTAAAAGTGCAAAATTTTGTAAAATAAGGAAAAAGGGCAATATAATTGCTACATTGTACATGCTATTGGGTAGTCGGGCATTCTCCGAAATTGCATAGCAGATAGATCTCGAGGAGTTACAAACTTTTTACTGATAAGATTTTTTATATCTGTCACCATTTTATGAGGTATTTGCAAAAAAACTACAATTTACCCTTATGTTCTATTTTTTGGCAACAGCAGCCATTTTTTCAACAAAGTCGTAATTCTGATCAACAGTTATAATAGTGGAGGCATTTAACCCACAAAATCAAGGATTGTGATACAAGCATAAAAAATTGCACAACGCCTCTTTTACTTGTGTATATTTCATTTTAGGTCATGGCCAAAAGAAAATATCAATTTTTCAAGATGGCCTCCTAATTCTTTTTTTAATGGCGTCTTCTTATAGTATCTATTATTTAATATTCATATTATAACTCTATTAAATTTTAATACATGGTTACGATTTTTCCTTAAGATAATTCTACAACATTTAGACATAATAATGACCCATGAAATGGCACAAAAACACAACTTCTGGTTTATGAATGGGGCTAGAATTATAAGAATGCCGATTTTTCCTCTTTTAAATTAGGATTTTAGCTGCTTCTTATCTTTTGAGGTTCTTGTCAGGACTTTGTCATTGTATGATAATTATTCAACAAAATATATTATGGCGAATTATTTTTAATCAATAACAGTTGATTCTTCATCGACCTATGCAATATAGACACATTCTCTAGTAGTTACAAAAATGGCATTTTAGTTATAACATCATAATAATATAACTGTTAAAATCTAACTTGACAGCAAATATTACTTTCTGGAGATAATTTTATCTTTGCGAGTCTTGACATCGCATTATACGGTACATTTATTGAGTTTCCTGTCTCTAAATGGCACCAAAATATTATAAATGCGATTTTCATTTGATATATTCAGATTGGTCGTACAATGATCAAAATGGTGATTTTTTAGAGTCATGATAGTATTATTCATGTTTGATCATAATATAACCCTTCCACGTGTATAAAAAGAAGCAGATATTTCTTCATAAGGATAATTGTACATTATCAAGACTTGCTGAGAACCCATTATATGACGAATAAACGCACCCCCCGGTTAAAATTCCCCAAAATGCTATAAAAGTTTAGTGTTCTCTCTTTATGTAGAATTATAATACATTTTGCTTATCGTTTGAAATTTGATCATTATTAAACAATTTTAATGACATCATTCTATTGTTTAAAGTGTGGATTATTTTTTACGAATTCACTGCGCTGTCTATTGTTCATGATCAGTGTTCCATGATCTTTTCACGGTCCACTTATCAGAAACCTTCAGGGCAAACACTGGGTTCAAACCTGAACGATAGATTTGTAGCAACCATGCTTATTAACAACTGAACAAGGTTTAGTTGCAGTTGGACCCATGGTGTCAGGGAAGGTAACGTTTGAAAAATATCTTTTATATTATAAATTCTGGAATTGAAGATAATGAGATATGGAAAATGTGTACGTAGCATAGGGTTTTACATATGTACTTTGAATCATTTTCTTCAACATCAAGGAATAAAACTTATTTATTTGTATGCTTAATCGGATGACTTTTCATTAGTTCTAAAGATCGCAATGGAAGGGGAGGTTTGGCACGCCATAAAACCTTGTTTAACCCACCATTTCTTTTGAAATGCCTGTACCAAGTCAGGACCATTGCGATCTTAAATTTTTCCGGTATGTCTTCCTTGTTTTGTCTTGTCTTATAGAAATTTAAGATTGATTCGCAAAGTTCGGTAATTTTGTTATCGGTGGGTTAAACCAGGTTTTAGGCGCGTCAAACCTCAGGGTCAGGTAGTTACAAAAAACACAACAGCTTTATGGAGACATATTAGGGATGCTTAGGTGATCTTATAAGTACAATAACCAGCCAAACACTAATCAAAGCAAGAACTGTCCGCGCTCCATGAAACATGTGCTACGTTTAACAGACGACATCAAAATACAAACATTCAATTCTTAAGTTAATAATTTACTAAATTTTATCACAAAAATGTATACCTTATTAAAAATTTTAACTTTTTTACACGTCGATTTTTGATTGGAAAGGGAATATCCCATCAACATTTTTATGATAATGTTGTTTATAAAGTTGATAAATTCAAAAAAAAACCTTTGGGAATGCAAAACTGGCTTAAAACTTTATTGAGTAACGATTATGAAATGAATTAGTCTTTATGGTAGAAATACTTATATTTTGACACTAACTTTTAACTGTATTGCCCTTTTTATACTTATGTCATTTTGGAGCATAACAGTGATCAAGTGTCGGTTAAGTGTGATGATACATCACCAAATCATTAATTGTTTGACGAGTTGTATTAGATTTAAATCGACATACTTAATTTTGTTTTACATCAGTCGATAGATGTTTCTTAGTTTTTTGTCAGTAACTTCGAATGTTCTCAAGAGATTGTCTCTAAGTCCTGTTATTTTCTTGTAGTCCTTTTATCTCAGGTTCTCTCTTTGAATTGAACTTCTATCGATTTAATTTTTACAGTGTGTTTGTTAGTGCTTTGTTATTGATTATCAAAAGGGGGAAGGTTTGGCCAAAAAATAGTTCAACCAGCCACATATTGAATTTGCCTGTCCTAGCCAGGAATCTTTATCAAAGCTCATGTTTGTACTTGTCGAATTTATGTTCATGGCTTTTTTATTTGTCAAGAAAAGGGTCTATCATTGATACTTTAGGATTGGGCTTTAATTATATGTAGTTTATTCTTAATCCAGGGCTAATTGCGAAACAGCGAGCAACGACCGCTGGTCACATAGGAGGCTGCTTGCTGTTTACCGTTGTGGATTTGTGAACAAGATCGTTAATATTGTAGGTTACGTCCCGTACTTTTTTCCACATCTCGTTATCTTCTATTTCATGTTACATTTTGGATAAGAAGAAAACACAAGCATGTTTTACAAAGGCCTAGGGCTTTAATTTGCACAATATCACAGGTAGTAATGTGTCATATCGTATAATGTTTGGTAAAGGGATTTTGTCATGGTATGGTAATGGGAGGTCATGGTTTGCCCAAGGGATTTTTTTCTAAAATACATAAAAAATATCTTTATTTTAGTATCAAATCGTGTGGAGAGCTGACAGGAATAGAACATGACAATAAAGGTTTACTGTGTTTACTTTAAATCTGCTTAGTTGTGCTTATTAACGAAATTAAAATTTTGTCATGGTTTGGTAAAGGGAACAGAAAATTGTCAGGGTTTATACCATTGTGTCATGGTTTATCACATATTCTAAAGTAAGAAGATCGCGCAAAATATAATATAAATATAATATATATTGTGTGTGTATGTGTGTAACGACAACCTGTGTTTTCTGTGTTTCTTAATACGCATCTTGAACACCCCAAAAATCATATATTCGTTTCTTGGAATTTATAAAGCGTAACCTTCAGTGTTTGCCTATAACAGATATATAATTTTTTATAATGTTTATCATTAAAGCTTTTGCTTTAGATCGTTACTAAGCCAGCAACAAATATTTACCATAAACAGTATAAGCTAATCCTGTATGATAATATAAAACAATAGTATTATGGCTCGAGCAAACGTTACTGTAATACAACAAACACTGCTGTTGCACTGAATAATTATTTTATGGTCAAAGCAACATATAACTGAGATGGAAGAATATGTCCCCTTTACAATAGTTCAGTTGGTGTTGAATATCATTTAATTTATGGAAAGTCCTTCTTTGAATACAAAGGAAAAGCTTTATTGATAGTGAGTTTTGAGTATATATATACTAGCGGCAATAAGCAAACTCATGCATTAAACCTTATGCCTAGTCAATGTTTTCCTGATACCTTTGTAGCTATTATCACTAAAAGTTTCCATATAAGAACCCAGTATGATTTCTCGGGCGATGCTATTGTCTCGGCTTATGCCTCCATCTAAAATGGAGTCTCGAAATGATATAGAAGCTGATATGGAAAACTCTGTATAATAATCTTTATCCCATGATCTAATGAATGTCATACAAACATTGGAATTATACATTCACGTATCTCCAGTGGCAGTTGATATGTAGTATGTCTTATTCTATTTAAATATATATGACTGGTTTAAGGTAAAAACATTACTTTTTGCTCATATGATTGAAAAATATTTAAATTATCACTTTTTAATAACCCTTGACCAAGCCATGACCATCCTACACTAAACCATGACGTCCCTTGTACTAGTAAAATATGACAAGTAAAAATTTGTATTTTTGCGCTGTACCCTTTGTAAGCGATTAATTACACTGAAAAAGTGTTAAAAGGTTGAATGCAAAGTGAAAGGTTGTTTAGAGGCAAAATCTGGCCTTTACTTATGCTTGAAACATAAAGTATTGTTATTTTATCAGTTGAGCAAAACTATATTTCCTGGTTGATTTAGCGAATATGTGTCATCATTTACATGTGCCAGATTTAAGTATAAATACACCCTATCCTTTAAATGTCAGAATAAGCCTTTTGTGTCCGGACAAATTATGATTTCATTTTTGCAGACGACATTATGGAAATTTCCCTTGTACAAACCATGACGCCCTTGACTAAACCATGACAAAATCCCTTTACCAAACATTATACGATATGACACATTACTACCTGTGAATATCTTTTATTTATATCTATCAAAATCCTGCTTGGTGACAATATTTGGAATTTTCTTGTTTTCTATCTACAACATTCCTTTCATTTCATTTTCAACCTGTGTATAGCGGTTTTCATCTCAAGAAAGGTAGCAAGTCTAATGAGAATAATATGTTTGATTGTAGAGTTTGGTACGATTCCGAAACAAAACCTAAGAAGTCAAGCACAAAAGGCAATCCAAGCACTAGAAAGAGATATTGGAAATAAAGAGAGAGAGATTGCAATGAAAAGAGGTAAATTTGTGCGTTCAACTTTATGAATATTGTACATCTATTGTATTTTTCTATAAACAGATAACAAAACATACATGTACGTTTCATCTTAAAAGACAGCTTCAAGTCTGAATTGGTCCTTACTCTTGCAATAGATATTTCCTCCCTTATTTCCAAGTCAATTCTTTATCATTCTCAATTTTTTAACAAGTACAAGTAATGAACCTACGTATACCAAAGAAAAACATTTCTTAGGGGACTTCATGTCCAACAGCAGTAATTACCGATCCGCTACTTTTAAAAATACAAAGTGGATGTTAATAAAATCAGTACTTTAAGTCATACTTAAAATTCATGATTACATTTCCATGACGTAGATAGAAATGTTTTTCTCTGTCCATTTTGCAATATGGTGTGAAGTGATCGCTATGCAAAGTCTGCAAAAAGATGGAAAAAAAATAAGCCAAATTGTTGTATTTTGTTTCGTTTTACATTTTTTAGATTAAAAACTTTTACCTCTTGTTTTCCTAATAGTTGTGTAGTTCATATGGAAGGTCCATGTGAGCTATTGCCATCGCTTGACTTCCGCCGTCGTCCGTCGTCGTTAACCTTTCTCAAACTTTTCCTTGGTCTTAGTTATAAATTGGTTTTCTCGTTCGACATTTTTTTGATATTATTGTATGCTCTTCATATTATGTAGTGTTTGGCATTTTCAACTTTTGGTAGAGCGCCTCTGATGAGTCTTGAAAAGACAAAAGGCGCATCAGGCGTAGCGAAATTTACTGTCTGGAACTTTGTTGTAATTTATATTTCTAACATCCGTGACGGTTAGCGCTGGTGGTGGAGTTTTAATTCCCCGAGGTTAGCCCGCTCCGGCATCAACACTTTTGTGTTGACGAACACATCAAAGCTATAAATGATCCGATTAAATTTCTAAATTGTCAAAACCCTAGGGTTCTTCCTTCTCCAGACATAGGTTGGTCTTAGTTATAATTTGGTTTTCTCGTTCGACATTTATTTGATATTGTTCTATGCTCTTCATATTCATGTAGTGTTTGGCATTTTCAACTTTTGGTAAAGCGCCGCTGATGAGTCTTGAAAAGACAAAACGCGCGTCAGGCGTAGCGAAATTTACTGTCTGGAACTTTGTTGTAATTTATATTTCTAACATCCGTGACGGTTAGCGCTGCTGGTGGAGTTTTAATTCCCCGAGGTTAGCCCGCTCCGGCATCAACACTTTTGTGTTGACGAACACATCAAAGCTATAAATGATCCGATTAAATTTCTAAATTGTCAAAACCCTAGGGTTCTTCCTTCTCCAGACATAGGTTGGTCTTAGTTATAATTTGGTTTTCTCGTTCGACATTTATTTGATATTGTTCTATGCTCTTCATATTCATGTAGTGTTTGGCATTTTCAACTTTTGGTAAAGCGCCGCTGATGAGTCTTGAAAAGACAAAACGCGCGTCAGGCGTAGCGAAATTTACTGTCTGGAACTTTGTTGTAATTTATATTTCTAACATCCGTGACGGTTAGCGCTGCTGGTGGAGTTTTAATTCCCCGAGGTTAGCCTGCTCCAGCATCAACACTACTGTGTTGACGAACACATCAAAGCTATAGATTATCCGATTAAATTTCTAAATTGTCAAAACCCTAATGTTCTTCCTTCTCCAGACATAGGTTGGTCTTAGTTATAATTTGGTTTTCTCGTTCGGCAATTTTTTTATATTAATCTATGCTCTTCATATTCATGTAGTGTTTGGCATTTTCAACGTTTGGTAGAGCGCCTCTGATCAGTCTTGAACAGACGAAACGCGCGTCAGGCGTAGCGAAATTTACTGTCTGGAACTTTGTTGTAATTTATATTTCTAACATCCGTGACGGTTAGCGCTGATGGTGGAATTTTAATTCCCCCAGGTTAGCCTGCTCCGGCATCAACACTTTTGTGTTGACGAAAACTTCAAAGCTATAAATTATCCGATTAAATTTCTACATTGTCAAAACCCTAAGGTTCTTTCTTCTCAAGACATAGGTTGGTCTTAGTTATAATTTGGTTTTCTCGTTCGGCATTTTTTATATTAATCTATGCTCTTCATATTCATGTAGTGTTTGGCATTTTCAACTTTTGGTAGAGCGCCTCTGATCAGTCTTGAACAGACGAAACGCGCGTCAGGCGTAGCCAAATTTACTGTCTGGAACTTTGTTCTAAATTATATTTCTAACATCCGTGACGGTTAGCGCTGCTGGTGGAGTTTTAATTCCCCGAGGTTAGCCTGCTCCGGCATCAACACTACTGTGTTGACGAACACATCAAAGCTATAGATTATCCGATTAAATTTCTAAATTGTCAAAACCCTAATGTTCTTCCTTCTCCAGACATAGGTTGGTCTTAGTTATAATTTGGTTTTCTCGTTCGACATTTTTTTATATTAATCTATGCTCTTCATATTCATGTAGTGTTTGGCATTTTCAACTTTTGGTAGAGCGCCTCTGATGAGTCTTGAAAAGACGAAAGGCGCATCAGGCGTAGCGAAATTTACTGTCTGGAACTTTGTTGTAATTTATATTTCTAACATCCGTGACGGTTAGCGCTGCTGGTGGAGTTTTAATTCCCCGAGGTTAGCCTGCTCCAGTATCAACACTACTATGTTGACGAACACATCAAAGCTATAGATTATCCGATTAAATTTCTAAATTGTCAAAACCCTAATGTTCTTCCTTCTCCAGACATAGGTTGGTCTTAGTTATAATTTGGTTTTCTCGTTCGGCATTTTTTTTATATTAATCTATGCTCTTCATATTCATGTAGTGTTTGGCATTTTCAACTTTTGGTAGAGCGCCTCTGATCAGTCTTGAACAGACGAAACGCGCGTCAGGCGTAGCGAAATTTACTGTCTGGAACTTTGTTCTAAATTATATTTCTAACATCCGTGACGGTTAGCGCTGCTGGTGGAGTTTTAATTCCCCTAGGTTAGCCTGCTCCGGCATCAACACTACTGTGTTGACGAACACATCAAAGCTATAGATTATCCGATTAAATTTCTAAATTGTCAAAACCCTAATGTTCTTCCTTCTCCAGACATAGGTTGGTCTAAGTTATGATTTGGTTTTCTCGTTCGACATTTTTTTTATATTAATCTATGCTCTTCATATTCATGTAGTGTTTGGCATTTTCAACTTTTGGTAGAGCGCCTCTGATGAGTCTTGAAAAGACAAAACGCGCGTCAGGCGTAGCGAAATTTACTGTCTGGAACTTTGTTGTAATTTATATTTCTAACATCCGTGACGGTTAACGCTGATGGTGGAGTTTTAATTCCCCGAGGTTAGCTCGCTCCGGCATCAACTTTTTTGTGTTGACGAACACATCAAAGATATAAATTATCCGATTAAATTTCTAAATTGTCAAAACCCTGAGGTTCTTTCTTCTCCAGACATAGGTTGGTTTTAGTTATAATTTGGTTTTCTCGTTCGACATTTTTTGATATTATTTTATGCTCTTCATATTCATGTAGTGTTAGGCATTTTCAACTTTTGGTAGAGCGCCTCTGATGAGTCTTGAACAGACGAAACGCGCGTCAGGCGTAGCGAAATTTACTGTCTGGAACTTTGTTGTAATTTATATTTCTAACATCCGTGACGGTTAGCGCTGCTGGTGGAGTTTTAATTCCCCGAGGTTAGCCTGCTCCGACATCAACACTTTTGTGTTGACGAACACATCAAAGCTATATATTATCCGATTAAATTTCTAAATTGTCAAAACCCTAAGGTTCTTCCTTCTCCAGACATAGGTTGGTCTTAGTTATAATTTGGTGTTCTCGTTAGACATTTTTTTGATATTATTCTATGCTCTTCATATTCATGTAGTGTTAGGCATTTTTAACTTTTGGTAGAGCGCCTCTGGTGAGTCTTGAACAGACGAAACGTGCGTCAGGCGTAGCGAAATTTACTGTCTGGAACTTTGTTGTAATTTATATTTCTAACATCCGTGACGGTTAGCGCTGATGGTGGAGTTTTAATTCCCCGAGGTTAGCTCGCTCCGGCATCAACACTTTTGTGTTGACGAACACATCAAAGCTATAAATTATCCGATTAAATTTCTAAATTGTCAAAACCCTAAGGTTCTTTCTTCTCCAGACATAGGTTGGTCTTAGTTATAATTTGGTTTTCTCGTTCGACATTTTTTTTTATGTTATTTTATGCTCTTCATATTCATGTAGTGTTTGGCATTTTCAACTTTTGGTAGAGCGCCTCTGATGAGTCTTGAAAAACGAAACGCGCGTCAGGCGTAGCGAAATTTACTGTCTGGAACTTTGTTGTAATTTATATATCTTGAACGGCTGCATAGATTCTAATCTAATTTGGTCTAATGGTGCTACATGTATAGGGTATCCCCCCACATAACAGATGTGGGGATTTGATTCGTCGAAAAACATAGCAGCCATGGTTAAAAATAGAACATAGGACTAAGGTATAAATTGCAGTTTTTTTGCAAATAACTCAAAAACTGCTACAGTAAGAAAAATTATGTTAAATAAAAAAGTAATCAGCACATCAAGATCTACATACCCTGAAATTTTGAAAAAGATCCTACAACCCATGTAGGAGTATTGCCCTTTTTCTGGATTTTTTAAAATAAATTTTGCACTAATTTACCTTTAAGTCTTGAAAAGTATGAAATAATTAAGAAATTGAAATTGCATATTAATAAGCACATAAAGATCTACAAAATATGTAGTAGGGTCATTCATTTTAGGAGTTATTCCCTTAGAGCGTCAAGTGTGACCATTTTCATAGCTTTTGCTCATTACATTTAAAACGCTAACTCCTCTAACACCTTAAGTCCAATTGGAACCATACTTGATATAGTCTTTATAAACATTAGGTATATCGAACTGATGTGGGGACGTTTTTGATGGGCTGTAAAACATGCCTAGAAATAGAATATAGGGGTAAATTGCAGTTTTTTGCTAATAAAACAAAACTGGTGACATATTTTAAATTCTGATGGAGAACAAAAAGTTATCAACACCTCAAGATCTACCTGCCCTGAAATTTTGATGAAAATCCAACAACTCATGTAGGAGTTATTGCCCTTTTTCTTGATTTGAAAAAAATAAATAAATTTGCACTGATTAAATTTAATGTCTTGAAAACTATATGAGACAATTAAGAAATTTAAATTGCGTATTGCTAAGCACATAACGATCTACAAATTATATCATAAGGTCAACATTGTAGTGCTGTTCATTTTTTGAATTATTCCAGTTAGAAAATGTCATTGTCAAGTAGTATTTGCCTAACAGCCTATAGTTCAGGCACACAAGTCATGTGAGCGATGAACCTCTTGTTTTTTCTTTCTCAGAAACATCAATAAACCAAACAAGAAAAGAAATAAAAGAAACAGATATTGACATTCAACAGCTTCGAGAAAATATTCTGATCATGGAACAGGAAATAGCAAGGTTAAAAAAACGTGAGTTTATTAAATAAAACATGACTTGTTTGTGTTCAAGAATATTTTGAAAGAATTCATCTACCAAATGAAAATTTGTTGACAGAGATGACGTCATCAATATATCTGAAATTGAGATTAAAGAACCTTATCTTTTTCATCTTCTTTTTCTTTACGAAATCCTGAAGAAATTTAGTCTCGTTAGAGTGTATGTTCCTTTTGGAATGCCGATTAGTTGTTGAAAAATTGGCTCCTCCAAATGTGACAAATATGTTGTCAACAAGGAAATCAACCATACCCAAATCTGATTCAAAGTGTAACAAATCTTATCTTTATAAGATGTTTTGGGGAAAATATGTAGAATTATTACCTAAAACAACCAATTTCTTGACTATGAATTCGAAAAAGCCTTTTCAAAAAGTTTTTTTTTTTCAGGCGACACTTAAGTTGTTCGTGTGGAAATGTGGATTTAGACTTATCAATTTGCAATGTCGAATCTTTGGCAAAATATCACAGTCTGTCCTTCATGCCAAGCCTTATAAAGTTAACATTATTCTTACCTAAGTAAGAAGCACTGCATGTGTTCTAACTTTAATTTACACAAAGTGAACACAATAGCTGACCCTTATGGTACAATGTAGATGTGTTTGTGGTAGAAGAGATAGAGAAACGCCTTTTCATTGCATGTGTCAAACACAGAGGACAGACTTAATAATTAATCTGCATTGATTATGAGATCAAAAATCAAAATAGACACCTACTTATGCATGGCTGTAAAGCGTTTTATACCACAATAATCAAAACAAATTTAACGAAGAATGCAAATTCATCAAAACATGTAGTAGTTTGTTGTTCTAGACAATAACCCTACACAATTTCTAAACACTCTTAGAAGGATAAGATGTGTTACACCATGAATTGAGTTTGCGGTATACTTGTTTTCCTTTTATGACATACTTGTCACATTTGTAGAAACGAATAATCGATTTTAAATTTTCCAAACTGTGCACTTCTCGCCGACTTGTTTTATTCTCCTACAAGTCTTTTTTCTTCTGGAACTTTAAAAAACAAGTATATGAAAGAAGGAAATTACTTTCAGATATATTGATGATGTCTTTGTCAATAATGCTTAATATACAAGATGAATTTCTTCATTTTATCCTTAAGCGTTAGAGATTAAAAAGTAACACCGATGCTTTACCTCATTCTTAGACTTATATTTCGAATTTGACTCAGGTGTTTACCTCATTATAGAAATATTCGACAAAACAGACGAATTCACGTTTTCCTCATGACTTGACTTTATTTTAAACCAAGAATAAGAATAAAGAAACTACAACCTAGGGGTCTCGAAAGAGTTTTTCATTGATAGCAGTCATGAATAGAAATAAATTTAATATAAGTTGACTGATTCGTTTTTTTTTCATTTTCTCTGGGCTACGAGATTGATCATTCAAGTTCGGTAGTTTTGTTATTACCTTTATTTTTAAGGATATGATATGTTATTGCTAAGATCTCTAGCTGTTTTACTGAGATGATCACCTCTCAATCCCTATTATGTCTAACAACTTTAATTTGTTACGTCATTTATTACTACCGAACCTTAACATCAAAATGACAAAAAGAGTTTTGAGGCAATAAAAGCAGGTTAAACCGCCCATTTCATTTAGAAAGCCTGTGCCAATTCATGTCAAATGTGATCTTCCATTTCTGGGGGGACTCCGTTGTGTCTTCTTGATTCATTCTTGTGCTTTGAGATTGATCATCTCAATTCTGTGATTTTGTCATTACCTATATTTATTATTTTTTTAGATCATAATGCATGTTCAGCTACTGTATTTTTTTTCTTTCATTAAACTGTTTTCTGGAAGGAACTACCTAAGTCAGATGTTCACCTGTATTCAATCCTATACACTTACCTTTATTGGCAATAAAATATGTTATCACTAAATATGCACATCCATTTCGTAATGTCCTCAGATTGATTTTGGGGAAAATTGCCATTGTCATCAATGCTTGAAGTGTTATACTTTATTTACTTCTAAACTTCTGAACTACTTATCAAACTTCATAGAACGCCATATACAGATAGGTGCACACATACAAATAACTTTGTGACTGCTTTCCATGTATGCTCATGTCTGCTATAGCAGACATTAAAGTTGCGTTTACTAATTACTGGTCAAAGCAGACTTGCGAAAGCTTTTTTATGACTGGTCATAACCAGTCACAAAGTCGTGACTGCTCTAACCAGACCAGTCATTTCAACATGTCTGCTTTAACCGGACTCTGTTGAATAAAAAACGAATGTTGAATTTGTATATGATAAAACTTTTAAAAACATTTGAAAATAATTTCGACAACAATTTAGATGGTAGAACATGAACTTTTTACTATGAAAGCTTTAAAATTCAGTATAAACAGCAGACTTGTCATGAAGTTATCTTTACCAGACCTGCCATAAGAACGCGACTGCCTTTAAAAGCAGACATGAGCTTATGACTGCTTTTCAAGTTAACTTGTAACCAGTCGCAGGTCTGCTCAAAGCAGTCGCATGGCATGACCAGTCATAAGTGAACTTGAAGTTAATTTTATGTCTGCTTTTCTAGTTAACTAACCGTACAGGTTATGTTTGCACCCATCTGTATAAACTTTCGATCGATTTGCTTTCAAACTAATAGAGATACAGTTTGAGCATTCAATTCATAAAAGATATTTTCGAGATTTTTGTACATTGAAATGTTAAAGAAAGAATTCAATTTTGGAAAAAATTCTGAGTTTACAAACATCTGTTCAATAGAGTTTTGTGAGTTTTATCAACGCTTATTAGGCGTTTAGATTTGTATTGATGACATAATAAATTTTATCTGAAAATAAGACTAACATTGTATAAAATACACTTAATTGGTTATCATACTGTACTTATAATACTTAGTTTAGAATTTAATGAAATTTAGAGCGAAAGCAGAAGTTATTTTCATAATTAGTTTAGAAATATTTATTAATCCTGGATTTGGAAAAAAAGGTTAAATGCTTCTATAATTGCTGACCCCCCTCTCATCGAACTCTGCATATTTAAAGAGACCTGAAAGGTGCACAGGGTATTCTCAGCTAACTCTCAGTATGTGCGAATGTTCACAAGAGATTTCCTCTACGTCTTATTGTGCTCATAAATTGCTCTTGTCTTAGGTTCTCAATTGTTTATTTGAACTAATACCAATGTAATATTAGAGTGTTATTTTTGTGCTTACAACAACATTATCAGTAGGGAAGGTTGGGCCCCAAAACTAGTTTATCCCCGTCACATTTTATATGCGCTTGTCCTATGGTAGGAATCTTTGTAAAGCTTCTGTTTGTCCCTGTCATCTTTCTGTTTGTTGTTTTATCTCCTGAAATAGGCCTTTAGTTGATAATATTTTGATTGATTTGAATCTTACGTATTTTTTTTTAGTCTAGGGCCAATGCAAGACGACGAGCAGCAACATCAATTCATGTTGAGCACTGCTGACTGTTTTCCATTGTGATTTTGATGCTGCAGTCTCTTTTTTTGTCGGTTGTGTCGCGTACTCTCATTCCATATTTCTCTTTCGCTATTAATGCGATAAGATTCAAAACAATGTTAAAAATAACATCATCATGACATTTTTAATCAAAAATTGAAATCATGAATACCTTTGATACCAATTCCTTTAACAAGTTTACATTCAATTTTTTCCGGTCGAGTTATTCCTTAATTATCTAGTGATTCATTCCGTTTATATGCATACGTAAGTGTAAGCAGGGCTTAAAAAGTGCAAAATACTAAGATCTCCTATAAATAATTCATACAGGGATTCAATTTGTGTGAAAGTACCCATTGTGGATATTTTTTTATACAAAAAATATTTAGTCCAAATTGTACATACATATATGTTTAACATCCTATTTGTAGTGTCTGGAAATCAGTGGATTCGTGTCGACATTGAAAGGAGAAGATTCGACTTGGAAGGGCGGATCCAACAATTACAAAAAAGACTTGAAGAAAGCAACAAAGATCTCGAGATGTATGAAAAAGGTATGAAAGTTACTATTTGTGTATTAACGCTAATGAAGGCCCTGTCACGTTGACAGTCGCTGTAAAAAATAATTCTCGGTGGGTGAACCCAAAACTGCTGACTAATAACCTTGACAAAAACTTATTCATAACTTATCAATAGCGCAGGAAAACATATCGTTGTATATCGTTACTGGTTTTGTCTTCGCCCCTTTAAAGACTTAAATGCCCAATCGGTGCCTCTTTTTTTCTTTCATTCCACTGGGTCGATGTTTTTGCTCATGAACAATGTGTCTTTGAGGATATTACCAGCTCAGTAGCTTTAAAGCATGATCTTGAGAAACCGGAAAAGGATACTGGCTCAGGCGTCGCCTAGTATAAAAAGGCCTGGACTTAACGACAATGCGGACACGTTGTCGATACGTAATACAGGTGCCTAAAATACCACAGTTTCGTCAAAAGTCTGAAAATCCAGAATTGCAAAGGCCGTTTTAGATTATGAAATTGTGGAATCTCGTTTGCTGTGTCAGTAAATGTGGAATAAAATATGTAAAAGTAGTATGATCTTTATCACTTTTTTTAAACAAAAATCAAGAGCAATTTCACAAAACAGGCATTTAGCATCAGCTGATGGGATGCTTTGATTGCACATCTATGGCACGCGACAGTCACAAAAAAGACCCAAACTAACTTTATCGACCGTAAACTGTAATTAGCGGGCAATAAACTGGGTTTATTACTCGCTTACTATAGTTTGCTAATGATAATGATAATTTCAGTTGTTAGCGGTAGATAATGGGTTTTTTTAATACTTATTAGGGTTTCTCGGTGATCAACTTAATTCATCGGTGATAAATTGAGTTTAGGGAGCGACCATTTGATTTTTATAGGGGGGGCTATGGTGGATCTGAAATAAAAAGGCAGGAGAGCAAAATTTCAGAAATAAAACGGCAAGATGGTATTTTTGACCTAAAAATTTATAGTTGCTTTAAAAATAAAAAATAATTGGCTGCTCAAGCGCGAAAAAAAATCCTAGGTCGACTTTTGTCGAAAATAAAAAGGCAGGACAGAGAAAATATCCATAGCCCCCCCCCTAAAAATCAATTGGTTGCTCCCTCATCGGCGAGTAACTTAGTTTATCGACTTTATTGACTATAGTTACAGTTGATAATTTTTGTTTTGCGTTGGTAAACTAGTATTTGCACTCCTTAAACTATACTTATTAGATATATACTGGGTTTCACGAACACAAACTATAGTCACCGAATGATAAATATAGTTTACGGTCTATAAAATAGTTTATAATGTTTTAGTTACTATCGATTCCATCAACTATAATATAGAACGCAAATGTAACAATAACAGAAACTAACTGAGACGCTTACATAACAAATGTGTTTTGCTATTAGACTATTATATTTACTTTTAGGAATAAGTATTGAGGTAGAGTAAGCATTATAAAGATAAATTGCATGTATTTGAATATTACAACAAGATTCTGTTCAATCATTTGAAGCACTTTGAAAGAAATCAGATATTCAGAAATTAAGATTTTCTTAGTCAAAAGGGTCACGCCTCCTATAACAATTTACAGAGAAAAACCTGGTAATAGTCACAACTTCATGTGGTGGTACTTTTCGCATATCAAGTTTCATTTAATTCTATTTGGTTGTTTTAGATGATTAGCGTTCACAGATTATGATTACAGACGGGTGGACTGACGTACGAGTCCTTAACAACTTTGTTACGTAGGGTATAAAACCCTATTAAACCAAGTTTGTTAATCAACGTTAGCTGTTGATTATGCAAATTTTCAATGATAATTAGGGTTTCTCAGTGATAAAATGAGTTTATCGGTGATAAATTCTGTTTATCGAACGCAAACTATGTTTACAGTCGATTGATGTTGTTTTTGTTATTAAAATAGTACTTGAACATCGTAAACTATAGTTATCACAGATAAACTGGGCTTCACAAACGCAAACTATAGTTAGCGAATGATAAACCCAGCTTTCGTTGATGAATTGAGTTTAAGGACTGAAAACTATAGTTATCGAACGATAAACCCAGTTTATCAGTCGCAAACTATAGTTTACGGCCGATAAATGCTGTTTTGCATTGATAAAGTATCATTTTTGCCTATTAAAATAAAGTTATCGCTAATAAACCTGGTTTCACGAACGCAAACAATAGTTAGCGAGCGATAAACCCAGTTTTTCAACAGTAAACTATAGTTTACGGTCAAAAAATGTAGTTGATTACTATCGCGTGCCATGCACATCTACCAACGTTACTTGCGGACAAGAATTTTCACTAAGTGGATTAACCTCTATTTGTGAGACAAAAGGTACATCAAATGCTCGAATATGTGGTCACAGATCATTATGCGCTACCTGTTTGTTACGATAACGCTATGTGCACTCTGTTCACTTTTTAAAACACGTTGAAAAGGTTTCTTGATCGTAAGATTTACGCTAGACGAGCGGTTGACAGACTTTAGACCTTTGTTGGCATTTTGTTCGACGTTCATCAAAATACAATACCGAAACGGGTAAAAAACGGTTAATTTGGTTATGCTGTATGTCGATATTTCAAAGAGAAACCTCTCATCAGCAGTATTTGAATCCAAACATGGGAAGATCAGAAACCAAAAAATATTGATCGAAAAGTACTCAAAACCAAAAAGATCGAACAAAAAATCAAGCACCGAGGATATCGACCATGAGCATACAAGGAAAGAAACCTTGTGTTTTTAATCAAACGCATTTCAGCGTGCGCAAAACTATCAAGTTTTGTACATCAGTATGCGTATAACGTTCTTCTTATGTTTAACATTCAGACAAGTCAGAAATAGTAAACATGTTTAAAATTTTGCTTCGAACTCGGCGTTCGTCAACATACGCTGACGTTCGCTCACATATTTGTAACGTCTTCATTACCTATACAAAACTTACGTTTTGTACACCAACATGTTAAAGCGCATATTTGAAACATCAATATAAAATATGTATTGTATTTAAGAATTTATGGGGTTTTGGATTACTCACGACGACGATGAAGGATTCGATGAACGTGACATACGGGAGAATATGACTGAAATCAAAAAAGAGATCAGAAAGCAGTTGAGATTGTATTTAGATGGATATGAAATTCACAATCAACAACATGGTATTATTTACATTACTTTTAATTTTGTTTTCTGTATAACAAATTTGAATTAAAGCTTAATGCTATACTTATCCAAGCTTCTACCATGAATTATCTGAAAGATGGAAAATAATTTGGTGTTTTATAAATCTGTCACAAACAATTTTATCTATCAGATTAAAAAGCTGATGTACAAAAAGGGTATCTAATGTTAAAAGTCTGAAAGAGCAGATACCAAACCATGTAACACCAATAAGAACGGGACAAACACAGACAATATACACACGGAAACACAAAAATCACTGAACATCAATCAACAACGCGAACTCAAGTCGTAACGAGAGTGATATCATGTGTTCCGGAAAAGTAAGCTGTTCCTGCTTGCTTAAGCACACCCGTCACGTTGTCAACAGTCAATTCAGTGTGTCAAATCCGGTAATGAAAGACAAATCAAAACCCTAGTGGAAACCAACATCTGCACTCATCTGAGAGATCGAAATCCTATATTTGATTGTAAGCACATCATGGCTTCCATAAAATATCTTGAGTGAAGACAACAACTGAGGAGCACCATAACCCTGTGGGAGTAAGTTGTGGTAATTTATAAATCCAAATTACACATCTTTGAACATTATCTGTTTCCACATGATCAAGGTGTGCCCGACTTGCTTTCGTAAAAGTACCGAACCGATTGTTACAAAAATGTTTTTGTTTGTTGATACTATTCTTTATGTTTAGTTTCATTGTTAAAAGTATATCATTTCATGAATTACATTCAATTTGTTTATTATATGAACAGATATCAATTTCTGTTTAAATTGTCTTTGTGCAACTCAATTTGGTGACTTTCTTCATCTCATATATCCCCCATGAACTTGAGATAAAGGACACAACGGATTCTTGAAAGTCTGCTTCATATTTAGATCTACACCTCGAAATTGACTCTAAAGAAGACATTTAACAAAGCTTTATGACAAAGGTGATGACTTTTCATAAGTCAACTTTCAATTTTTGTGTAGCAACATTCCGTCTGCTCCTGATTATCGAGTCTTCGTATCACATTTGATTCGTTACTCAAGAGCTTGCGGGACTTACATCGTCGTTGCCCTTTCGGACTTTTGACTCTAGAATGCCCCATTGGTGCCTCTTTGCTTTTTTATACAATGGACGTGAAGGTTGTACAATATGTATTGTATGATTATTCATGGGTCATAATCATGTGTAAAACGCAGGACTCCATACTCTGGATAACTCGGCCAACTAGGGTAACTTGTAACAAGTAACTGTTGAATAAACTTATCATTAACTTTTGAAAAAAAACTGATTCAGACTGTATTTTAGTCTCATATTTTCAGAAATATATTTGTCACCTGGAAGGCCGATTGATATATACTATTTTTGAAATTATTGATCTTTGTGATCATTTCTTTTTTGTTGCTGTTGAACTTAATAAAGTCTGTCAAAACTAGCGGTTTTGTTAAAAAGTTACTGCGGAAGGGTAAGCCGTACAGGTATATGCATGTTTTTATTTCTCCCACTACATTGGTGGGGAGACATGCTGTTTTTTGTTCTATCCGTCCGTTCGTCCGTCCGTCTGTCCGTCAAAGATGTATTCCGTTTAACTCCTAATTTAACTAATAGACCAAATTTTATGAAACTTTGTATGCAGCTAGTATATCATTTCTATTTGTGCATATTACCAGGAAAATTTGACCCTCAAAAAGGCCCAACATTGGCCTAAAAATTCAACTTTGATATACCTGCTCATAATAACTGCTTTGATTTATATTTAATAAATTACAATACCTTTTGGTTCAATTATTTATAAAGAAGGAAAGCGGTGAGCTCAAATTTAGTATATTTTCAAAAAGTCTCGATATGTACAATTTTTATTAGAGTTTCATATACAAAAAGATCAATATGAAAATGGCCATATCTGTCGACTAAAATTATTCTACGGTGTTAAATAAAAATATGTATTTCTATGAATCAAAAAATTACGAGAGTTGACAAAATACAGTGAAAATGTATGAAAAATAAAGAATTTTACAATATGTGACGAGTTTAAAATGTTGTTAAATCTTAAAGATATGACAAGTTAAATTATACCTTTATTCTTTTTAATTTAAATTTACGAAAAGTTGAAGTAGTTTGAAAATTAGTAAAAATATGCCCGGTCGATTTGAGACCTTCGTGGCTCTATTCCTTTGTCTGGGAGTTGAAGCCCATAACACTTAGAAGTTTGTAAAATATCCTCATTAATCGATGGTTTCGGCTCAACTCCTATGAACCTACTCCACCAAATTCTATAACGTTTGCTACACATATGTAGCCTGTACATATTATTCTATTGTGAATATTACATTGAAATTATGATCCTTAAGTTATACTGGGAGTTACGGACTCTTGAACCTGGAAATTTTTTTTTTGGAGATGGGGAAAGACATAGTTTATGCTGGTAAAAAAATCAACTATACGTGTAATACACTCGTTGCTTTGCCTAATTTAAACAAATAACAAAAATAAAGTTCCCAAGAAACAAGAATTCTGTTTTGTTTTAGAATTGAAGGGCGAGGAAGAAATATATACCAAAGAGAAAGTAGATGATATTCAAACGCTGAAACCAGGAGACAGCATTGGATTCATGAGACTTAAAGGAGTTTACTTTCATCATGCGATTGTTACACATGTCGTCAGCAAAACACGATTTAGTTTCATTGAGTTTACAGCAAAGATGGAAGACATAATAGGCTTTGTACGCTCCAAATGTAGAATTAAATCTGGAAAGGGGAAATCATTGGGTTACCTGTATCAATCAATAGAAGAAAGGAGTAATTGTTCAGCTATTTTCAGGTACGATTACCAAAACAAAAGAAAAGATGGTTTACATCCATTAGATGTGGCACGTATCTTACTATATCAAGGTCTGCCAAAGAATTACCACTTTTTGAAGTTCAATTGTGAACATTTTACTTCGTTCTGCGTCACTGGCGAGCCTTATTCAAAACAAGCAGAGAGGTTACACAAGGTAAACAATGACCGCCTAGAACGCACAACTAGAGAACTACAAAAGTTGGTAGAAAGTCAAATAGTAACCCTCCCAGGACACGTTACAAATTGTCTGTTCTGTCAACATTCCCATTTAATCTACTAACATATGACGTTAAAACTGTAAATAAATTACTTACTTTTTAAAAGATAAGATTTATCCAAATATGAGGGTGTGGATGGGGTTTAAAGAATAAAAAAAATAATGACCAATTTACTTTAAAGATAAACAGTTATTATGAGAATGTAGAGAATAGTGACCCTTCAAGTATCAAGATTAATGAAAACAATGGCCAGACAATTAAGGGTAAAATATTTTAAAAATACAGAATTGAGGACACCCCATCCATACACTTAGATATTGTTTATCCAAGAAGATATATAAATGGATTTAGTTTTTTACTGTGACTGTTAATTCGACATTTTTGTTAATCGTGCTTGTTTTTTTTACTTAAGAAAGGATCAAGATGTTATTATTTTTTTTCATAATTATCCCATGCTTAATACATGTTGCATATATTAAAAATAGGAAAATTTGTCATAAAAATTTCACATACGTTTAAATCATTGCTATTTTTGACTGTAAAAATCAGCAAAATTGTTTAAGGTACTAGAACAGTTATAGAAAATCGACAGGATAGAGTTTTCTCAAATTTGTCCAAAAAATTACTATGTGCATATGTTTAAAAAATGGGGGGAAAAAGACAACGTGCTTTTTTTATAGAAATTTGTGAAAAAGCGGTTCAAATCCGGCTATTCTTAATTTGCTTTTATAGTGAGAAAAGTTTTCATTATTTTTTTTAGTGGTATATTATGTTAAAACTTTAAGTTTGGTAAGCTCTTTGAAAATCAATTACAAAATCACCGTTGACTGTTTTTAAAAATTAAATGAATTAAAATAAAAGCTAAATGTTCCCTTCACTATTTATACAAATTATAAGTACGAAAAAATTTATAAAATGAATATTACAATTATGTATTATTTTATGAAATTTTGTTTTCCTCATCATATAACATAGAAAAAAAACAGTTAAATAGTGACATTTTGCCTTTCCTTAGAATAAGTATTGTGCCCATAAAAGATGTTCCCCATTGAACTACCTTTAAAGGGGTCTCAGATATATTTTTTAAATAAAAGATTTAACAGAGAAAATACTAAGTAATGGGAACATTTTAGCTACATACTCACTTTTGTCTCCTCATTTGCAGTAATTTTTTTTGTCAATCGTGTAATTCTGTTTAGTTCGCTTATTTGTCATCCGCTTTTCTATGAAAGTGATGGATAAAGAATTCTAATGCAATATGGAACATTCCTGTTATATCATTGGTCACTTTTGTCATCTCATTCGCAGTAATTTTTTTGTCGATCGTGTAATTCTGTTTAATTTGCTTATTTGTCATCCGCTTTTCTATGAAAGTGATGGATAAAGAATTCTAATGCAATATGGAAAAATCCTATTATATCATTGGTTGATTACATGCATCAATTTTCCTATATACCTGTCGGAGTTTTATCTTAAACACGCGGGGGGTAGGCAAAACTAATTTGCATAATAATTAACAGGTCGAAAAACTACCATATTTTGAAACCACGTGATAATTCGTGTACCTGTACATGTTTGTACTATAACTTACCGACTCAATAAAATTTTACGCTATTGTTTACTACTACATTAGCTTTTGAATGAAAAAGATACATTTTCCAAAGGTCTCGCGACAAAAAAAGCATTCATTTTAATGCATGAAAATGGTGTTGAATGGTAGTTCACGATGCTACAAATCTATTTCATGTTGGATATTTCTGTCAAATAGAGATTCTTAGGAAGAACATTGGACAGCTGATTTTCACTATTCAACATGCAGATTTTTGTATCACTGGTGTTTACAATGATTTCTAAAGTCTCTGTCACGATATTAATTGCAAATGCGTTAACCGAATTTCGTCAGAAGTAAATAAAATGTTAGTTAGTTTCCTTCTTCAAAACCTTAAATGTAATAAGTTTA
This sequence comes from Arcuatula senhousia, assembly GCA_963971305.1. Lineage (NCBI taxonomy): Eukaryota > Metazoa > Mollusca > Bivalvia > Mytilida > Mytilidae > Arcuatula > Arcuatula senhousia. The sequence continues at coordinate 54,824,769 of OZ020309.1, forward strand.
AGCATGTTTAGAGGTTTCAAACTTCCATGCTTTAAGTTAACTTTAAAAAAAGACATAGTTTCCGTATCTAAAGAGGTTAAGGGGATGACCATTTGATTCTGATTGGTAAATACAAGTACCAAAACGGCTATAAAACTGTTAACTTGGTTATGCTGTATATCGATATTTTAAGGAGTAACGTCTCATCAGCAGTTTTTGAATCAAAACACTGGAAGAACAAAAACCAAAAGTATTGCATGAAATCATGTTTATTTGACAGCGCATTTTAAGAATGTCAGAAGGTAATTTTATATCTTAAAATTAAGAAAACAATTAGCAACAACTTAGAATTAAATAGTATATATTGATCCTCCTGACCACTGAGAATAGCAAATCAGACATGAAAAGGAATGATAAAAAATTTATAAAAAAAATACCATGATGCAGTTCCGGTGTTAAGTAAAATATTCTTTTGTCTAAACTTTCGTGTAATAAGAATGGGTGAAGTTGTACTTATTAACTGCATCGTACAATCCCGTAAAATCGGTGAATACATGTACAATAAGACATAATAAAGTGCAGCTAAAATATGATTTGTATACATAAAGAAAAAAAACTTATTTCAAATACTTTTCTTTTTTCAATTTTTGACTTGAATTTTTTTTGCGTAAAAATATTGTGATGTTAGTTAAAACTGTCTTAGTTTCTACCTACAAATCTCTATTTTTATTTTTTTGAAATACAGAAAATCCAACATGGAATAGATTTATTATATCGTGAACTACCATTCAACACAATTTTCATGCATTTAACATGCATGCGTTTTTGTCGCAAGACCATTGGAAAATGTATCTTTTTTATTCAAAAGCAATTTTGTTTTAAGTAGTAGTAATTTCATTGAGTCGTTGGTTAAAGTACAAAAATGTACAGGTACACGAATTATCACGTGGTTTCTAAATATGGTAGTTTCTTCGACGTCATTGATAAACTGCGTGTAAAAAGTAAGCAAACAAACCTGTGTGACGGACTCTTTTTTTGCGGAGCTGTAGGTCAAAGACGTCATTCGAGGGGTTAGGAGAATTTTAAAAATAACAGAAATTTCGGCTACTTTGATTGAATTATGAAGATAAAAAAACATATTGTATTAGAATAGAGATAATTATTTGTTTTTGAAAGTTTGCGGACGCCCATCGGTAGTTTTACTGTCGCAAATATCCGTTTACTGAGCTCCGCATCGGTAGTTTTATTGTCGCAAATATCCGTTTACCGAGCTCTGCGAAGCGGAGCAAGGTAAACGGATACTTGCGACAGTAAACTACCGATGTACGTCCGCAAACTATTCACTGCAGCGAATTTGTTCAAATTAAAGAAGCTTTAGAATATACATGTACATGTATATGATATTGATAATATTATATTATTCCAACTTAATACGAACTACGAACTTATCAATTTTTATCAAACCACGAAATTTGGTACCCACGAAAATAAAGGAATCCACAGTATTCATTTTCTAGATTTATATTCTTAAATTTCCTTTTACAATGTCGATTTATACAAGTTTGGATTCTTTTTGGAGATGTAGTACTTGACAAAATGAAATTTATAACTGCTGTTCATAATGTCATGATAAAGTGAAGTTCATTTACACTGTAAAATGCAACCATTAAAAATCGTCTCATATGATCATTTTACTTTCAAATTGTTTGTTAAAATATTTTTCTGTCATTTTCTGTTAGATGATTGTTATTGATTACTATTTTTTTTTGGTTATGTCGAAAACGGCAAACTACAAACACATTCTAGAGGTAGAATTTTTATGTAAACGAGTGAAGATTTATATAATTAGTATCATTGTTCTTATATTTTGTTCATTTCAACACAGCACATACAAATGTTTTTAATTTTAAGCATCTTTAGATAGGATGTAAAATATCGTGTGTTTTACAATTTAAATAATTAGCACATGAGAATATTGTTCATTTAGAAATACTTTATACTTCTCATTTATATGTATACACATGGTATGCTTTTGACAATTGTAACTATTTTTCTTTGCAAACTACAAACGGAATTTTGAGATACCGATGACCTGAAAATATTCGAAATAATCAGATATTTGTAATGTGAAAACAAAGATTGATGAAAACAGATTTGAATACATATACTAACTGAGCTCCTGCAGGATCAAAAATTGATCTGCGAAATAATTGCTCTTAAGTAGCGATTTACCATATTCTAGGCCCATTTTGTTAAAAAAATGCCTATATTTAAAATAATTGAAAATGAGCTATGACCTTAAAGTATTTTAAAAGTGATCATACCACTTGAGGGTGGAGTCTGCGTGGGTCCCATCAATATGCCCTTTTAGGCCTTTAATGGACACTGACTTTTTAACAGATATATCGATGCTTTAAAGTGGTATTTGCAAGACGTTTATGCAAAAAAGACAAAATCGGAAGACATAAAATCATCAAAACAAAAAAAATCACAAAATAAACAAAAAGATACTACAAACAACCTACCATCAGCAAAGTGAAATCTTGTCGAAAGTGCACTCGGGTGCTTTGTCAGAGCAAGCAATACAATATCTTAAGTGGTATTTTGCAAATACCCTCAAAACATGAAAATATGTTTATTAGATCGAGTATCAAATAAAACAAATCTAAAAGTCTGACCTTGGGAAGGTAATTGACCAACTTATTTCAGACAGGGTGCAATGGAAACACAATTCTTAGCAGAAACGTGTGGTCTCGTACAACATGACATTGGACATCGCTACATTTCAATATCTGAAGGGACGAATAACATAAATTAAAAAATTGTAATGATAATGGTAGAATGGTGGAATGAAAGAATACAAATGACAACAAAGTTCCAGACAATAAATTTTGCTACGCCTGACGCGCGTTTCGTCTATTCAAGACTCATTAGAGGCGCTCTACCAAAAATATTGAAAATGCCAAACACTTTATGATTATGAAGAGCATAGAACAGTAAAACCAAAAATACCAAACTGGGGAACCAAATTATTACTAAGATGATCAACCTATGTCTGGGGTAGGAAGAACCTTAGGGTTTAAACAATTTTGAAATTTAAACGGATAATTTAAAGCTATGATGTGTTCTCCAACACAAAAGTGTTGGTGCCGGAGCGGGCTAACCTCGGGGAATTAAAACTCCACCAGCAGTGCTTACCTTCACAGGTGTTCGAAATACAAATGACAACAAAGTTCCAGACAATAAATTTTGCTACGCCTGACGTGCGTTTCGTTTATTCAAGACTCATCAGAGGCGCTCTACCAAAAATAATGAAAGTGCCAAACACTTTATGATTATGAAGAGCATAGAACAGTAAAACCAAAAATACCAAACTGAGGAACCAAATTATTACTAAGATGATCAACCTATGTCCGGGGTAGGAAGAACCTTAGGGTTTAAACAATTTTGAAATTTAAACGGATAATTTAAAGCTTTGATGTGTTCTCCAACACAAAAGTGTTGGTACCGGAGCGGGCTAACCTCGGGGAATTAAAACTCCACCAGCAGTGCTAACCTTCACAGGTGTTCGAAATACAAATGACAACAAAGTTCCAGACAATAAATTTTGCTACGCCTGACGCGTGTTTCGTCTATTCAAGACTCATCAGAGGCGCTCTACCAGAAATATTGAAAATGCAAAACACTTAATGATTATGAAGAGCATAGAACAGTTAAACCAAAAATACCAAACTAGGGAACCAAATTATTACTTAGATATATAACGGTTTCATTGCATAAATTCATAAAGCAAAATATACAAGGAATACAATGTATAAGATAAAGTATATGTTCAATCAAATTTGGCCAAAAATACAATTTCTATTTATTTAAGTCATTGATACATTGGCATAATCTTCATCGTGATTATATACATGAGAAACGTATTAATTTCAAATTGAAGGCATACATCTCACACTTTCTCCCATGATGTCCCTTCAGCGCAACCTTGTGTAATAGGATTGCAACACATCGTGTCACATTTTCTTTGACCATACCTTTTTGTTTGAACAGTACATTAAAGAAACTAAACATTGAAAGTTTTATTTGACACAGACAGCTTAATGATTGGCAGCTAATTTAACAAATGCGTTCGTCATAACATGTTTTTAGATCATTATGTGGCTTATTTTACTTATTTTCTGATACAAACATCAAATGGAAAGGAAACTTTCCCAATATATACAATATTTACGTCAAAAAGATTTCTTGGTACCAGATTTCAAACGAACGAGCTTATTTGAAAGTCTGTTATTTTTGTGCTTTGTACAATATTAACAATAGGGGGAAGGTTGGGCCCAAAAAAACTAGTTTAACCACTCCACGTCCTGATATCATTGTCAACATTTTTGTTTGTCCCTGTCGTGTTATATGTCCAGAAATGGGTCTTTCGTTGGTAATCTAAGGATTTGTTTGAATCTTTTGTATTGTATTTTCTTTCTTGGACCAATGCAAGACAGCGAGCAGTGACCTGTGGTCATGTTGAAGACTGCTTGCTGTTTTCCATTGTGATTTTTTAAATTTTTAATTTTTAATTTAAGTTTCTTTAATGTTGGTTGTGTCGCGTACACTTATTCCACATCTCTTTATCGTCTTTAGAAATATAAAATTTGAACGAAATTTAAATATGCTACACGTCGTTTCAACTTGTTACATGTACGAGCTCATTTCATCATGTCTTAATGCACTTCACAAAAATAAATTAATCCGGTTGTGCGGTGTGATATTACAATTCAAACATTTACTCCATATCCTCCATAAAATATTTATTTCATATAAACATGAACATGTATTTTGTAGTTTGCTTATACTAGGTTTTAATTCGCTTTTTATTTGTTCATGATGTAATCATTATTTTTATTTCCCATCTTTAAATATAGGGAGCATATATAGTGTTAGGGTTCATCCTTCCGTCTATCCCAAATGTTGCGAGATAGAGCATTATGTCATTTGGACATATTCTTAATAATCTAAATTTTCTTATGAACTTCTTACTTGAAAAGATATAAAATTAAATCTTATTATCGTTTAATAATTGTATGCTTTGTTTTTCAAATTGGCAAAACAACAACTTGATTAGATATATTTTGTTTAACGTGTAGTAAAAGGATGTATAAGTGTAGGCTAATTCTAGATATGCTCTATCTGTTTTTTGTTTGTTTTTATCTAGTGGATATTTTTTACGAATTATATCGTATCGAATATTAAAAAAATACGGGGATAGTTTTATATCAATACATGTATCTTTGGAGTTCAAACAAACTTTTTTGTTTTATATCTATTGGATATTAGATGAGTTGCAAGATTTAAGTAAAATACTAGATGGGATGTTTTTGGTGGAAACTTATGTTTTGGCAAGGACAGAACTACGTTTTTTTTCCTCATTCTGCTAGCGTAGAAATGCATGTGCAGCAATATTTGTATTTAAGGTGGCTTTGGGGAGGCTTTTAAACTGACCATCTTTTTGCACACATTGGTATTTTGTATAAATTTGATGAACCGACTGGACGTGGCAGACAAAACTATATAAATATATATTTTATAAAATAAGGGCGGAATTGTTATACAAAAAAGGTCTTTTTAATTATTTTGAAATTTCCCGTGCTAAATCAAATGAACGGTGACCTAACATTTTTTTCATACTATTTCGAAGAGCTTTGGAAAAGGGACCTTTTTAAGCATTTGATTTGATTCTATGATAGGAATTCTTCTTTAGGTGCTTCTATAGCTTTTCTCCCTTTATATTGTGTATAAAAATATTGAAACCTATCTATTTTCAGAGAACTGCTCGAGCTCTTAAATGAACGGCGACTCTCTTTTTTTAGTTGATAATTATGCATTAAGGTCTATACCGATGTGCAAAAAAATAATAAATCTATAGTAGAATTCTAATTGCCCTGAGACACCTTAACAGTTTGTTTGTAATAAATTTGATAAAACTATTTAAATGATGAAATAAAGAATCATATAAAAATGATAAAAATGTTTAACTATTAAAGTTTTTATACTTAAGCCCACTTTATTCTATTATGCCTAAAACATGAAATATTTGCAAAAATCATTATATGGATTTTTTTATTTACCTAAGGTGATTTTGGGGTATAAGCAAAAAGTACTTTTGGAATTTGCGGAATTTAACTTTCATACATGAATATTGAAAAAAATGAAAACAAATTTGGGGGCGGACCTTAGTTAATTTTCTCAATGGATGATAAATGGAAAATGGTATTTAGCATCATAATGAGTTAGAAACCGTACAAGTTCCAGTTATATTTCTCAAATTACAAGCCATATATACTATCTTTTGAACCATATGGAAAAAAACTTAGGGGCACAAACCTTTCTTTCGAAATATTTAAGAAAAACTTATTTCTATATAAAAAATGTCACATAATTACTAGCCAATTAATTTCACTGAAAAAAATCAGAAAAACTAAATTTTCTTTTAATATATTGAAAAATAAGTATTGAAATGAAGACTAAACATTTGTAAGATGTCCGAGAAAGATGCTCAGTTATGAACCCCCGAACCAGCTTAATTAGTACAATTAACATAACATGTGTTTATTGAATAATATATTGACGATCCCCTTACCACATTTATAAATGCTCGTCAGATAACTTGAAAGAGGAAAAAAAGTAAAAAAAAAATGATAATAATGGCTTCGGAAATCCTGACTGTTTGGTTAAAAGTACATTAACAAAGCGGTAGGAAACCTAGATTTATAACAAACTTGGAAAGGGGAGAATGTAACACATAATTCCCAAAGTTGGTGAATTGAAAATAATTTATATACACAATAATGCAATTGTAAACGATGTATTGTGTTTGCTAGCTTAAATTAACATGTACATTGTATAACCGGAAGAATCTTGTACTTTATTAAAGAGTATAATAAAAATAAACTGCTAAAATCTTTGTTTTTTATATTTTCTTGATACATGTTGGACAGAGGTAACAAAAATTCCTTGTGTTAAAAATTTGCTTGAGAGCCATGCAGCTCTATCAAGGAAGTCGTTATACTCCCCACATGCTCTGGAATAACGAATCAATTGTGATACGTAAACTCCATATGCCGGAGCGGACGGAATGTTGCTACACAGAAAGGGATAGTTGAAGTCATTAAGTTTGTCATATAGCTTTGTACAAAGCCTTCCTAGTGTGTCAATTTCGGTCAATAGATCCAAATATGAAGCGGACCTCATAGAATCAGCAGTGTCCTTCATCTGAAGTTCCTTCGGAAATATGAGATGTAAATAGTCACCAAATCAAGGATCTTTTAGTGAGGGGACATCATCTCTATATCAAAATGGGAAATTGATGGAACAAACAAGTCTGTGGTCCTTTTTGTTTGAAGTGATTGTAAGAAGTCTGCTTCATATGAATGAAGAAAAACATTGCCAAGCAATAGTGCACAATTTGTGCCCATTGGGATACCTATTGTTTGCTGAAAACACGTCAACCTGTCTGAATGAATATGTTGTAGATAAGGAATTTTAACATTTTTTTTACCTTCCTCAAATTTGTTTTTTTTTTCTTTAAAAGTTTTCATATCTTTATTGGGTACCTAAACTGCACAAAAATCCGTAAAAGGAAAGGTATATAGCTGGATCTTCATCATGTACAACAACAGAGCTGTTTGTTCAACTAACGTAAAGTTTGTCTGCTGTAAAAGACGGGCAACAAGCATACTGTTACACTATTTATAATCGTCGTGAAATCAACCACATGTGGATTTTAAAGAACTCAAAAGATTCATTAGATAATTTCAAATATTGGTCATTTTTCGAGGTTCATTCTTCGAAAACTTTGATTTTTCAACAACACATTGCCACACAAAAAGCTAAGGTGTCGTCTAAAAAACCTTCTCAAAAAGGCTTTTTCTAATTCTAGAAACATGTTTGTTATAGGTAACAATTCTACAACTTTTTTCCAAATCATCTTATAAAGTAAAATCTGTTACACATTGGAAGAGGGAGGGTTGGCGCACCATAAAATCTGGTTTAACCCACTATTTCATTTGAAATGCCTGTACCAAGTCAGGACCATTGCGATCTATAACTATTCCGGTGTGTCTTCCATGTTTTGTCTTTTCTCTTGGACATTGAGATTAAAATCCAAGTTAATTTTGTTATTACCATTATTGGGCCAAATTTGCAGAATGATAGATTTCCTTATTGACAACATATTTGTCACATTTGGAAGAGAAATTTTTCATCAACAAATTGGCCTTCCAATGGGCACAAATTGTGCTCCTCGGTTTGCCGTTTGTTTTTATACTCTTACGAGTCTGAATTTCTTCAAGAACTCGTAAAGAACAAGAAGAACATGTACGAGGCAAGGTCCTTTAATCTCACAATTTGAATTGCCGTTTCTTTAATGTAAGTTGTGATGCGTACACTTATTCCACATCTCTTATCGTCTATTTAGATAAATCGACGATGTCCTCTCTGTAAATGATGATTAGTGTGGTGCATAGATTCCTTTGAAATATCCTCCGGCTTAGAGATTAAGGAAACCACCGAATCCAATTGCTGCACATCATTCTTGGATTTGCATCTCGAATATGACAAGAATGGTCATTTCAATACACAAAAATACGATAAAAGAAACGACTTTAATTTTCAAATTATCAATTTCCCTAACCCCGAAAGCAACACACCTACCTCACCTGCTTACGGTGTTTATATTTAACAACCTATTGGATATGCCAGGGCTTGTACAATTTTTTCTGATTTTTTTATACGATACCGCTGTCTCCGTGACCGACTCCTAGACCAAGGTAACAAGAAATGGGTCTCATACGGTTCATAAAAAAAATCATTCTTCGATATCAACCACTGGTGGAAAAATTCAAATTTAAGTTGAACGTATTGGTTAGTGTTTGTTTTGATTAGTGTTTTGCTGATTGTTGTACTGACATGCCAGAAAACCTGGTTTAACACACCATTTCATTTGAAATGCCCGTACCAAGTCATATATAACTATTCCGGTAGATCTTCCATGTTTTGTCTTTTCTCTTAGACATTGAAAATGATCCTCGAAGTTCTGTAATTTTGTAATTACCTTTATTAACTAGACTCTTAGATGACAAAATAAATCTTTTTTATAATCGACTACGAAATATTTGTACCTGCGTTTTCTGTTCTTTTTATATGAATGTGGAATTGAAGTATATATAGAGAGAGATCAAACGTTTTAATGTTATAACAAGATGAAAATGACTTAGAATGAAGAATTTCCTTCAGTTTTTTAGAATTTTTGAGAATCCACATTTGATTGACGCCATTTCTAGAGTAACAACAATCGAAATACTTTTGAAAGCTTGATTTTAGTGTCGTAAATACAATACTAAAAGAGGTTAAGTTACATGTATACATTTGGATTACCAAGCAATAAAACGTTGATTGTATGTCGTTTATGTCGAAATCGTCACACAAGAAAAAATTTGTATAAAGCTCTAGGGATTCCAATGGGCACCAATTGTGCACCTTTGCTTGCTGATTTGTTTCTTCATTCATATGAAGCAGACTTCTTACAATCTCTTCTAGACAAAAAAGACCGTAGACTAGCTCTCTCTTTCAACCTCACGTTCCGTTATATTGATGATGTCCTTTCACTAAACAATTCTCGATTTGGTGACTTTCTACATCTCATATATCCCCAGGAGCTTGAGATAAAGGACACAACGGATTCTAGGAAGCCTGCTTCATATTTAGATCTACATCTAGAAATTGACTCACAAGGAAGACTTTCAACAAGGCTCTATGACAAACGTGATGACTTCAACTTCCAATCGTCAACTTTTCCTTCTTGTATAGCAACATTCTGTCCGCTCCAGCTTATGGAGTTTACGTATCTCAATTGATTCGTTACTCCAGAGCGTGCGGGACTTGCATCGATTTCCTTAGCAGAGCAACACGTCTGACGCAAAATTTGCTCCTACAGGGTTATGTTGCTCCTCGGTTGCTGTCTTCACTCAAGAAATTTTACGGAAGACATCGTGCACTTATAGACAAATATGGGATTTCGATCTCTCAGATGAGTGCAGATGTTGGTTTGTCATAGGGTTTTGTTTTGTCTTCCTTTACCGGATTTGATACGCTGAATGGACTATTGGCAACGCGACGGGTGTGCTATAGCAAGCAGGAACTGCTTACTCTTCCGGAGCACCTGAGTTCACTCTTGTTTCGACTGGAGTTCGCGTTGTTGATTGATATTCAGCTATTTTGTGTTTCCATGTTTTACATGTTGTCTGTTTTTGTCCCGTTCCTGTTGGTGTTTACTTGTTTTGTCTCTGCCCTTTCGGACTTTTGATATTCGGATACCCCATTGGTACCTCTGCTTCTCTCTATGGCAACTTTCCCTTTTCGTAAAGCAACATTTCGTCCGCTCCAGCCTAAGTATCTTACGTATCAAAATTGATTTGTTTTTCATGAGCTTGTCGGGAATATTGCGATGTTCTTGATGGAAATACAAATGACAACAAAGTTCCAGACAATAAATTTTGCTACGCCTGACGCGCGTTTCGTCTATTCAAGACTCATCAGAGGCGCTCTACCAAAAATATTGAAAATGCCAAACATTGTATGAATATGAAGAGCATAGAACAGTATAACCAAAAATACCAAACTGGGGAACCAAATTATTACTAAGATATTCAACCTATGTCTGGGGTAGGAAGAACCTTAGGGTTTAGACAATTTTGAAATTTAGACGGATAATTTAAAGCTTTGATGTATTCTCCAACTCAAAAGTGTTGGTGCCGCAGCGGGCTAACCTCGGGGAATTTAAACTCCACCAGCAGTGCTAACCTTCACGTGTGTTCGAAATACAAATGACAACAAAGTTCCAGACAATAAATTTTGCTACGCCTGACGCGCGTTTCGTCTATTCAAGACTCATCAGAGGCGCTCTACCAAAAATATTGAAAATGCCAAACATTGTATGAATATGAAGAGCATAGAACAGTATAACCAAAAATACCAAACTGGGGAACCAAATTATTACTAAGATATTCAACCTATGTCTGGGGTAGGAAGAACCTTAGGGTTTAGACAATTTTGAAATTTAGACGGATAATTTAAAGCTTTGATGTATTCGAACTTAAAGTATGACAAGCAATTTGTTAATAAAATGTAACGTTGCAGATTGGTGGTTGTTTACACTCCATAACTTTTACGGAAGACATCATATGCTTGTAGAAAATACGCTTTTGCATCTCTTTTTGAGTATAGAAATTCATTTAATATAGAGGTTGAGTTTTGTCGTCCATATCGGATCGAACCACACTAAATCCTCGTAAAGCAACCAATAACTGCTTATTCATCCGCAACACAAGAGTTCACTCTTGTTTCAATTTGAGTGAATATCACATTTTTTTTTAAATTTTTATAAACCCCATAGTATGGTCACGAGAAAAGCTCACGTAGAAAAAATAATATTTGAATAGCTTTTTGGATTATATGATACAAAATGGAAGGCTTTCAATGGGATAGAAGATAATGAGATGTGGAATAAGTGTACGCGACATATCCTATGATATGAACGATAATTTAAAAATCAACTACGGAAAACAAACAACATCATTTAATATTCCCAGCGGTCGCTGCTTGTTGTTGGGCCATTGGCCCTGGATTAAAAATAAACTACAAATGTTTCAAGCTCAATTATAGAGTGCCAATGAAAGAACCTCTTCTTGACAAAAAAACAAACAAATAACATAAATTCGACGAATACAAAAATCAGTTTTGAAAGAGATTCCCGGCTTATGACACGCACATTTAAAAAAATGCTGAGTTTAACTAGTGTTTTGGGCCCAATCGTCCCCTATTGATAATCAATAATGCCGGCGTCACACAATCCCGATTTAGACCTCGATGGAAACGCGATTATGTATGTTTTCAAAACCGGGACTGATAGTAACCTGATCGCGCTATTCGTGTTGCCATCTTTTTCCATCGTAGCACCTTCTGTGATAATTTTCTGACTTCGGGGTAAACTTCGAAGTGCCTCCGAAATTTTTAACATGTTCAAGAACTGTCGAAGGTTCGTGCCAAGGTCCTTGTTCGTGTTGTGTTCGTTAATCCATCCTTTCTATCGTAATGCCTTCCTAAAAGAATCTTCTGATTTCGTGTTGCCTTCTAATTGTCGTCGGTTTCATTTATCTCACAATGGTGGCATGAATGAAACGAAAAGCTCTCCAAAGGTGGTGCGAAGAAAACACGGCGTCGTGAAAACCTCGCATTGTATTCGTATAACCATCGTAACTAGTGTAATGGCATAGAGTAATGGCTTAGAGATGGAAACACGGTGGTCAAAGCAGTACGATTTCTGAAGAAAGAGATATCAAACGTGTCAAAAGTGCCTGATAGAGACATTTATTAATCAATTTCAGTTAGGTTTTGGTTCAGGTATGGCGTGTTACAGTGAATCGTCGAGAAAAAGAAAAGTAAATGTAACTCATCTTTTTTTGTCTTCTTTTATATTACTTGCAGCTGCAGGAAGACTTATAAGTCAGCAGATTATCATACAAGTACCCTCATTAATCTCATTAGTTCTCTATTGATAATTTTCTTGTAACCAAAAACTAATTGAGGAAATAAAAAAAGATTCGGAACTAGAATGATCACTTACTAAACGCAGATATGAAACGAGATTTATTAGGATTTTAGTGTAATTTAGGTATCCAGTACATTGTATTGTATGTTGGGGTGGCTCGTAGTGAGGTGGTAGTTAAATATGATCCTCAATTATACTAGATTCTGTAGATTGTACGTGTATAAAAGTGGTGGAGCTTTTAATTTCATGCAACAAAACTTCAAGGTAATATTTTCGTCGTACAATAACGACATTATTGGCAACTTTATCCACAGGGATGAAAACGTATTGTGTACAAAGTGAACGCTTTTTGACTGAATTCTTTGAGATAAGTTGATGGTCGAAATTCTACAAATTGATTGCTGTATACATTTTTGGCCCTTTTTAAAAAAAATGATTATCTTATTGGTCTTTGAAGGTAAAGTCACCGAAAACAGAATGATCACAAGGAACATATCAAAAATCAGAATTAGTGCAGTCGAATGAATCAGAAGCGGTAGAATTAAAAATAATGTTACGTGTGTGTGATTTTTGTATTAATAAGATACATCGGAGGTTAAGTGTTAGAAAAAAAGAAGGTTGAATGATATCTTTGATCTTAGGATACATAAATATGCTGGATACATGTATATTTATAAAATAATGTCTCCATAAATAAGTCATATTACCGTCTATCAATGTAAATTCTTATCATGTAACACCCATATTAAATCCATGACAGACTCTTAAACTCATTACTTTCTAACTTATCATCTTGGCCCAGGATCAGCCTGTTACCAGATATCTTCATTCAACTGAGTCCTTATAAATTCCGGTCTTCCATTTCCCCCTTAAGTCTTTTCGAAACTCTTGAACTCGCTGAAGATAAAGTGTTATACAACTCTGTTAATCATTATTCATCCGTTTAAATATAGTTGCTATAATAGAACATAATAATCCAACACCTCCTGATCGGCAAAGTTTTTAAGAAAATTGTTAGAAAATTTCTTAACGAAATTTTTGCGCTTGAAACATCAATCCTATTTTCATTGTATTCCTAGGAAAAATGAAACCTCTGGTAAAAATCAATGGTACAGATGTATCGGTCAATAGATAAAAATATCTGAACAATCGCTAATGCATCCTGTTCACCCCACCTGCCTATACAATTCCTTACGAGCAGCGATCGCTGGTCACATTGAAGGCTGTTGGCTGTTTTCGTTGTGGATTTTTTAAATGGTCGTTTATATTGTAGGTTATGTCGCGTACACTACTTGCACATTCAATCACCGACAAAAATCTGACTACTGGAATGGACAAAACCTACTTAACAACTTCTATATTTATTGGACTCTCAAAGTTTCTAGTATTTAAAGAAATTCAGTATATTATTCTTGTAGTAAATCAGGTAAAATCAAGTCGTGTCCAGTAAAATCAAGAGTGAATACACTGGATACTTCTGGATTGGCCTTTTAAATAAACTACTGAAATTGAACTCTTAACGCTACTGAACAATTTACAAAAGAAGCAGAGATTTCAATAGGGCATGTCAAAGTCCGAAAGGGCAGAGACAAAAACCAGTAAACACAAACAAGGACAGGAAGAAACAACACACAACATATACAACACGGAAACACAAATACTACTGAATATCAACTAACAACGAGAACTCTACAGTTCTACAAGTTCATTGTAAAGAAAACTTGTCTAGAATTTTGTCCGTTTAAGAGGTTTTTGGCTTTTCTTGTGCATTATCTTCTATTGATTAAACAAAACAGCCCAAGTCTTTAGGTTCAAGTAGCTGCTGGGGAAACTGTTACAAAAGATATGTTACGGATTGAAGAAGGGACAGAGATAAACCAGAATACTTTATTCTTTGAAGACTGGCTAGAGTATGTAATATTATGTATTTTGTCACATCTCAACTTAAAATGTTCTATGTTATATTTATAGCACAGTACTACGAGTCATCCTAATAAACTTCGAACGCGAAGCGTGAGTAATTTATTGGATAACGAGATAGGTGTATTTTATTATTTGTAACATGAATTAACTCCGCAAACTGATAAAAAAAGAATTGAAAAGCGGAGCACATAATTGTAGCATGATTATATTTTAGCCAATCAAATTAGTTATTAATGAATTAATTGGCGGGAAATATTAAATTTAATAAAAAGTTAATTTTTATTTTCATAGTTTGAAGGAGGAGTCATGTTTTGGAAGCGGAGCTTTTGGTATGCAATATTTGTGTCTTTGGTGTTGATTATTGCATGGAAATTTCCATTGGGCTTATATAACACAGGTGACATTTTATGCAATATCATTAAGTTGAGGTGATTTGGAATACAAATGCCTGTAAGTACTTATCTATTCTTTCTGAATGTCAAAGGAAAATTCTCAATTCATGTTACAAGATAGTTTTTAAGAGATTTTAAGGGGTTGTAAATTCGGCAATTATAAATATTGCATCCATGATTTTTTTATAGTTTCAAGCAAGTTCTAGTACTATTGTACCAGTAAATCATATCAAAATTGTTTCTGCTATTGTTTTTTTTTTACGATATGCATTAATAATTCTGTCTCTGCTAAAAAGTATTTGCTCTACAAGAAGAAGATGAGTAACAGGCATAAAATCGTTTTCCACTGATTTACCTTGAATAAACTTAATTAATATTAGATTCTATCATAATAAAACAAGATAAAAGTGAAGTTTTACCCCTGCACAGCATAATATGAAGAATGCTACCAAATATGAATTCTACAAAAACTTATCGAGAGTCTTTTAGAATAACATTCCCTTTTCTATGTGATTAATAATTTGTTGTTTCGCTAAAAGTAAAAAAAGAGGCTGTCAGGAGCCTGAATCGCTAACCTGGTCTTGATGTCAACCCAATGAAGACTTTTGTATAGCTAAATACAAATGACAACAAAGTTCCAGACATGTTTAAACAAGCTGAGCTGAATGTTTAAACAAGAAAAAGCTTTTCTATCAGCAATAGTTTTCATTCTAAAAAAGCAAAAAAAAACCATTCAACTTTTAAGGGCATGTAACCCCTATAAGAGGTCAACTTTGATGTTATAGAGACTTTTGTAGAGCTAAATGAGCTAAACATTTGAGCAAGCAAGATCTATTCTCTATCTGCAATAGTTTTCATTCTATCGACCAAAAACGCTATTTTTTGCCTTTAAAGGGCTGTAACCTCTATAAGGGGTCATCTGACGACTTTGACCCTATGAAGACTTTTGTAGAGCTAAATGAGCTGAACATTTAAGCAAGCAACTGCTTTTTTCTATCTGCAATAGTTTTCATTCTATAGGCCAAAACAGGGTTGGGGTAATTGTAATTTGTAATTGTAATTGAGCGTGATTAATTACAAATGTTGATGTAACTGAAAGTAACTTGTAATTGACATACTCAATTACATGTAATTGTAACTTAATTAAATACTTTCAAAAAAGCAGGTAATTGTCAATTACTTTTCAATTACGTTCCAATTACTTTCATCTATTTTCTGTCCAAAGCGATTAAAGGAAGATGGTAGAATGGCATGAAGAAAACTTTTTTTTATTATTTCCTTTGACATTATATTGGCTTATTTTCTCTTCTCTTCTCTTATTTAATTAACTTCATGTAAATAAAATGTTCCCAATTGCAAAAATATGACACATATTTACACACCTCCCAATTAACGATGTAAATTACTGATTTGTTTCTTTTTAAAAACAATTAAAAAAAATGAAATCTATGACAATCAATTTACTGTTCATTTAAAAAATATATATATTAAAGCTTGATCAAAGTCCTTGAGCTAAAAAGATATATGGCTTCTAATCCTTTGTTTTGACAATGAAGAGTTGACACATTTATAACAGGTGTTTACAATAATGAATTAACCCTTTATTTCATAATTAGTTCTTAATCAATATACCCCAAGGCAATGTTTATGCTCAAACCTTTGCATAAGGAACAAAATATTGAAGTAAGAAAAAAAGATACTTAAATAAATGGGATATAGAGAGATTTACTTGCTTGACTCAAAAGAAAGAATAAAGGGACAACCCAAAATGTCTGAATTCGATACCAATGTTCCAATCCTGATCCATGTCCAAAAAAAATTACAGGTGCACTATTGAAGACATGTTGCATCAAAATCTATAACAAATGAAGTAGAAGAATATCTTAAAGAGCAATGCACCGAAATGACTAAAAACCCTTTGCTGTATTGAAACTTAAATGCTTGTAAATTTCAATCTTTAAGAAAAGTTGCTAGCAAGTACTTGTCAATCCCTGCAACTTCTGAGTTTTCAGTGTGGCCGGCAAACCATTTAAGGCAGACAGGTGTAGACTAAGGGACAGTACATTAGAACATTTGATGAACATTAAATGCAATGGAATTTATGTTTAATGACTGATACTTATCTGAAAATTTAGCTAATTGCATGCATCATTACATGCACATTTTTGTATAATATGTTCTGCATTAAAGATGAAATGTAATTGTGTAATTTAATTAATTACATTTGAAAAGTATTTGTAACTTAATTAATTACATTTCCAAATCCGAGTAATTATAATTGTAACTAATTGAGGATTTTTGAAAAGTAATTGTAATTTAATTAATTACTTTTCAATGTAATTGACCCAATCCCTTGGCCAAAAACACTATTTTTTGCCTTAAAGGGGCTGCAACCCCTATAAGGGGTCATCTGACAACTTCGACCCTATGGAGACTTTTGTAGAGCTAAATTAGCTGAACAATTGAGTAATCAACAGCTTTTCTCTATCTGCAATAGTTTGCATTCCATAGACCAAAAACACTACTTTTTGTCTTTAAGGGACTGTAACCCCTATAATGGGTCATCGAACAACTTTGACCTTATGGAGACTTTTTATTTGTAGAGCTTAATGGAGCTTAATGGACTGAATATTTAAGCAAGCACCAGCTTTTCTCTATCTATGCACCTCTTAATTGACAATAAATTATAATTAAATGTACCATGATTTTTAAGCAACGTGCAAGGTGCAATGTTAGTGATATTAACCTAAAATAGGCTTTGATCAAAAACCGGGAAAAGCAGAATTTAAAATTAAGTAATTAAGTATTAAGAAATATTAATAAAAATAGAAATGACATTAATATATATAAATCCTGCTACGGTTTCTTTTTTTATTTTATATGCAGTCTTTCCTGTACATATTTTTAAAAAAGATATAAATTTAAGACATTTTAAGGTAAACATGTGCATGAACCTGCGCTGCCGGTTAACGCTCTGGCGCTTTGATTATTTGTTTTCGGTTGTATGCTATACCGAGATCAAAATTACGACAAATTAAAGTTAAAGGCAATATCATTGGCTACGCTCGACCAACGTTTTGCCTATTCAAGACACATCAAAGGTGTAAGGACTGTAAATAATACTCAATTAGGATAAAGTATCCCAATTGGGATATTTGCATATACCCTAGTTTGTATTTGTATGACAAAATGGAGCATAATTATGCATCAACATTATGATTCTGTGATATTCATGGTCTTGTTTAATATTTGTTGGCTATTTGTTGGATGCTGCGTTTTCTGTGCAGACCAAATTTAACATTGAAAACTTATAATGTTTTTAAAGTCAAATTATTTTTTAGGCAAAGTTTAAGTTCTTTTTGAGTTTTAGAATAAAAAGAAAAGTGTTTTCACTTTTTAGTTTTAGAAACTTGGGTATCTTTGATACCAAGAACTAATTTATTCAAATTTAAGAAGTTGAAAATAAATGGTATCGTTCTGGAATCATAAATTGAAATTTGAGTTATCTTTCTTTGATCAAAAGAAAATCCAGTGTCGGGTGACATGATTTTAGCTTCATGTTTGAATCTCAATAGTTTTAAAATGAAACAAAATTTAGCTCAAAACAAGATTTTTTTTATATTTATAGACTAAATCTCCCTCATAAAGTTCAATTTACATCAATAACTAGTAAAAGTCTTGTCAAAATCTTATACCAAACGTGATGTGATTATAACATTAAAAAGTGGTTCTTCTAGTAAGTCGCAGCAACACAATGACCCTTGTGATATACTTTTGGATCTCTGAAACAATGCTCTTCAGATATTTTAACACTTTGTGCTCCTTTTAAGCATGAAAATTTTATTAGCAAAAAAATGGGACATATCCCTATCCAAATTAGGATACTATATCCCCCAACCTGTATAATTCAGATCCAGTCCTGTAACAGTCACAGATAGACCCCCTTCTTAAACAAGGAACAGAAAACATCAAAAAGACAAGTACAAACGAAAGCTTTTTCAAAGATTCCTGGCTTAGGACAGGCACATATAATATGAGGCGGGGTTAAACTAGTTTTTTGGGCCTTACCTTCCCCCTTTCAATAATCCTAGACAAAGCACAAAAAACTAAACACACAATTAAAATCAAATCGATCAAAGTCCAATTCCACTAGAGAGAACCTTAGACAAAAAACAAGAACAAACGAAACGACGGTAAACGCACTATCTCTAGAACACTCGCTGTTACTGACATCAGGCTGAGAATCATCAATCGACTGATGTAAAAAAAATCAAACATATCGATTTTAAATCCGACACAACACTTCAAACAATAATGATTTTGTGAAGTGTTATCACACGAAACTGACATGCTTGATCGCTATAATGCTTAAAAATGACAGTAGTAAAAACGCTTATGGAAGTTTGAAAGTAAGTATCAAGTTATCAATATTTCTGCCAAAAAAACATTAAATTCAAAGATTTAACCAAATTACTCAATTAAAATCCTTTCCGTAATAAATTTTGAAGCCAATTTTTCATTTCCAATGGATTGCTTTTAAACTTGTGAGCTTTTTAACAAAACCATTATCATAAAATTAAGGATGTGATATTCCTTTCACTATCAGAAAAAAATACACTTAAACAAAAAATAAACAAAAAACTAAAAACTTAAACAATAAGGAAAGATATCAATACAATGTCAGACAAAAATAGTTCATAAAGAACGAACCGAACAAAAACAAAAACCGATCCTATAGGAGGCGAACAGGAATATCAAGAGAAATGAGGTGGAGGGGGAGGAGGAGGAGGGAAAAGCTTTACAAGCGCCCACAAAGAGAGAAATGTAAAAACAAAAGAGTATAGAGAATTGAATATTAAGGAATTGCAACAAAAAAGAACGAATTACAATACACGAATCCAAAAAGGGCGACACTTGCAAAACAAACAAGGGTTAGAGTTGAAAGGAATAAAAAGACAACATAAAAAGAAGTGATATATATACTACAAAGCCAATCATTAAAAAGGCCTTAACAGGTGCTATGATATCAACTGCAAACCATCGAGGTCGACTAAAATTGAATCAAGGAAACAATAAATCATTGAGTTGAGGGACCTGTCTCGGTGTGCGAGGAGAGTTCGGGTCATCAAGTGCAAAGTGGTCTAGAATGGGCCCGTTAACTACTGTGGGTTTTTTTAAAACAGTACTTAGGATCTTTCGACCACTGGGATATTGTTTCAAAGGAAGCTGTGGTTCATTTTAAGCACCATTTACTAAATAAAATTATTATGCTACAGACGATAGTTTTTCGACAACAAAAAGTACAAACATTTCCCTTTAAAACAAGAAATTTTATGATAAAATTTACCTCATCTTATTTTTATTGACTTCAATGGTAGGCTGAAAGGGGTTTTGTTGCAATTCATCATTTGGACAATTCTATACTCAGTCTCTTTGATCTCCATATAGAGCCTGTTCATGAGAAAACCATGCAAAAATGGAAACTTTGTCCAGTAGCAAGGTTTTTAATTATGTAAAAGGTATATTGTAACTGAAAGACCATCATATGAGACTTATTCAGGCAAATTTATTTTTTCGAAAAATTCAATCTGACCGCCCTACATGCCTCAATAGCTATATATAGCTTTCATCTGATTAATTGCATATTCCAATCAAATTTTAATCAAATTTTATTTGAAAATTTGACATTTTCATTGTGATTTTTTGAGTCTACGTAGATGGAATTTAAATTGTATCAATGTTTTTGGAAAAAGTGATGGTTCGCCTTTCAAATACAGTGCAATTTTCGTAATTCATAATTTTAATTCCTCTGGTACCTTTAGGTAGGCTTTAGCAGTATTCTAGACTGTTCAAAAATTCTTAAATTTGTTAATTTTAAGGATACTTATTGTCCAAGGTAACGCTTTTTTATCCTTATGTGGCCGGCATTTTTCACTTTTTATCCACTGTATTATTTATAAGCACCACAGCGATCAAGTATGTCGGTTCTGTATGGTGATACAACTCTTAATCATTCATTGTTTTGACGTGGGGTGTCGGATTTAGAACTGATGTATTTGATTCTTTTACATCAATCGATAAATGTTTCTTAGCTAGTTGTCAGTAACTTCGAGTGTTCTCAAGAGAGTTCCTCCTTGTCTTGTTGTTTTCGTACAGTATTTTGTCTTAGGTTCTCTCTTGTTGAATTGAACTTTTGTCGATTGAGTTTTACAGTGTGTTTTATATGTAGCTTTGTGCAAGCTTATCAATAGGGGGAAGGTTGGATCCAAAAAACTAGTTTAACCCCGCCACATTTTATATGTGCCTGTCCTAAGCCAGGAAACTTTGCCAAAGCCTTTGTTTGTCCTTGTCTTTCTATGTTAACTGTTTTATGTCAAGAATTGAGTCTTTCGTTGATGATTTAGGGATTGGTTTTGATACTTTTGTATTGTATTATAAGTCTTGGGCCAATGCAAGACGGTAAGCAGTGACCTATGGTCATGTTGGAGACTGCTTGCTGTTTTCCGTTGTGATTTTTTGAATTGCTGTTTGTTTATGTTTGTTGTGTCGCGTACACTTGTTCCACATCTCAATATCGTATATAGATTTTGATCTTTGTGTTTTATTTCATATTTCATTGTGCATATATTTTTGTCATGTTTGATATTCTCATATATTGATTTATTGTAGCTTCTTTAAAGCTGATGACTATATGGTCCGTATAGTCATATAGGTATGTAAGAGTTATCATCCTTTGCTCTTTATATTACTGTTTATTACAGATTGATGTGTATTGCAGTAGATATGCATATTATTCATATTTTATGATTTAGATTGATATTCTGATATTTATTATATATATATATTTCAGGATATTTATGATTGTATTTGATTATATGATTATTTGATGTTTTATATTGATTTCATGTTTTGAACTTATCATTATATTCTTCTTCAACAGATATGCTTTGTTGCACATGTGAGCAAATTTCATGTGTCAGTCCAGTGGCTATGTGCATATCACCCCATGGTCCTTTTTTGGTCATTCTTTTTTCTATTTCCTTATATGTTTTTCTTCTAGAAGGTTCTTTTGAAGTATTCTTGTCAAACTGGTTTTTGTATAAGAGTATAAAGTGATAAGTATTTTTGAGTTTTATATCAGACACAAAATTGATGTTTAACTGTTAACTGGATTTACTGTTTATTTTGGATCTTTATTTTTTCCTTTACAGTCAGAAAGGTAGTGACAAAATATTATCTCCCTTGTAAATAATTTGTATGCGTAACACATCATTTTGAATGACGCGATGAGCTGAAATCACCAACTTAATATTTTGATTAATAAAAAGTAGGTCATGGTTATTTTCAAGATCGGGTACAAGTGAATGGACAAAATATTGTTCTTTTTTCTTGGTTAGGATGTTTTACGCATAGAATAATAATTTGTGACAAAAAAGGAATTTATTATCTCTAAGGAATAACCGGAACTTTGTAAAGGTGATAAACATGTTGAACTTAAAAAAAAAATAATTGTAATTGCGACGAGTTACATACTTTGACAGATGACGACCAATCTTATGCTTTTTATGTTGACAAAATTTTAAGGAAATCGGAGAATTTTTTTTTGTCACAAGCAAGTCTAAAACGTTGCTAGGCAAATGAAGGGAGACGATTAGAGTATAACAAATCGAACAAACCTCATTTAATAGACCTCCCCCTTTTAAAACATCATTTTACATTTGCTTATTATCATTTTATTATAAAGACATGCATTTTATTAATAAAAAGTAGAATTTAAACAGTTTCACCAGTTAAAACCTTATATATTGCGGAATTAAAGAAAAAATATTTTAGGAAGTCGAGTAGACCATTGGTATTTTTAGCTGGGTATGAGATACTGTCAATGTTTATTTATTCTATGAATGAAATTTCTATAATTAGAAAGGGGGATTCACAAATAACTTATGAAATTAGCACAACTTTGACAATCATTTTTATCAATATCGCTTTAGCGACGGGTTCAGGAATTTTGTATCAGAAAGAATGGAGTCTTATCTGTTGGATATATTTTTTTTTCAGATTTTTAGGAGCATGATGTTTTATTTATCACAAAGGAAATCAGACCCCATAATATCACTTAACATGAGAAATGTGCTCTTTTCACGCTGCATATTTAATAAACCAAGGCAAATTCGGTGTTGTTTACTTTCATTTTACATATTTTATATCACATTTTATTTCAAAAGTTGATCTAATAAACTTTTTAATGCCCATAGTTACTACGTAAACATCCCGAATCAAATTCTACCTTATTTACTGAAGAGCGCATATTCTTTTGTCTCCTTCTGACCACCTTTCTGACTGTTTAATTGTAAGTAGTTAAGTACCAGTCTATCTAAAAATCATGCAGAGGGTGATTCATGGTAAAAAATAACGCATGGTTTTGAACATGGTTTCTAATACAGAATGGTCACCTATTAACAAAAACAACAGCCATTTGTTTCTATGATGTTGGTCATGAGAGATAAAATTCACCTAGATTGCATTAAAAATATTGTAAACAAGGGAGATAACTCTTTTCTTGCTATGCATTTCATTGCAATTCAAAACACTGATTTCTCCAATGACCAAGACCTTTGTGGAAAACAAACTTGATTTTCAACAATAACACTATATCTTGATTCAGAAAATGTAAAGAAACCCATGTGTTATTTTTTACCATAAATCACCATTATCATAAACCCTGCATGATTCTTAGAAAGACAGATACTTAATATGTTAGAAGTTTTTGAAATTTTTTACTTTTCTGGATAGAGCATAAAGTTTATTTTTCTATTTTTCATATTTCATACTTTTCATTTTCTTATTTAGTTCAATTTTTGATATTAGAGTTTTATATAAAAGGTTAAATTTATCTTTGATAAATTTGGTTCATTGTGGTTTTGATTTTGGAAATCCAGTTTTTGCATTTTTTGTAAAACATAGAGTTTTCATTTGTAGATTCACCATCAGAGTCTCCACTGAGTTCCATTTATATTTTCATGATATAGAAAATAAAGAGATGTGGAATAAGTGTACGCGACACAGCCCACAATTAAACAGCAATTTAGAAAAACCACAATGGACAACCGCCAGCAGCCTTCAACGAGGCCATTTGGCACTGCTCGCGGTTCTGCAATTGGCCCATGGTCTAAATAAGATGCATATAATTCAAATCCAGCCCTGAAATAGTCACAGATAGACCCCCTTCTTAAACAAGGAACAGAAAACATCAAAAAGACAAGTACAAACGAAAGCTTTTTCAAAGATTCCTGGCTTAGGATAGGCACATGTAGTATGTGGCGGGGTTAAACTAGTTTTTTGGGCCCAACCTTCCCCCTATCAATATTCCTAGACAAAGCACAAAAACTAAACACACAATAAAAATCAAATCGATCAATGTCCAATTCTACTAGAGAGAACCTAAGACAAAAAAACAAGAACAAACAAAAGGACGGTAAAGGAACTCTCTATAGAACACTCGCTGTTACTGACAGCTAGCTGAGAATCATCAATTGACTGATGTTAAAAAATCAAACGTATCGATTTTAAATCCGACACATTACTTCAAACAATAATGATTTAGTGAAGTGTCATCACACAAAACCGACACGCTTGATCGCTATAATGCTTAAAAATGACAATAGTAAAGACATTTATGGAAGTTTTAAAGCAAGTATCAAGTTTTCAATATTTCTGCCAAAAAACACTAAATTCAAAGATTTAACCAAGATATTCATTTCATATCCTTTCCGTAATAAATTTTGAAGCCAATTTTTTATTTCTATTGGATTGCTTTTAAATTTGTGAGCTTTATAAAAAACATTACCATAAAATTCAGGATGTGATATTCCTTTCACTATAAGAAAGTGACGTGTACAATTGTAATCTTGTCACACTGATGGTATGGTATATTTTATGTCATTTTTATCAATTATTGAATGAGAGTTTTGGAACTATTATTTTCATAATAGTTTAGTATTTTCTTTGTAAAGTACATGTATTTGAAAGCGGTTTTTTATATTTAATTCAAAGACATTTTTGATAAGTACTTTAAGTACAAGTTAATTGTAATTTCATGGATGAATATATTGGAGTCTTTATAATTAGCTCTTTCACGAATTGAATTGTTTTTTTTCATTTTACTTAATTGTTGATTTATATTTTTCAGAGATTTATATCATCTTAACATATTTAGTATAATAACGTTTAACCTCTTGGAGTTTGTTTTATTTCTACCCCGAACGAACCCGGCTACACTTATCTTTTAGAAATTCAAAAACATAAACATTTTGTGATGCTGTAACGTGTAAGGGATGACCGAAAGCAACGTAACAAATATGTTTTTGAACAAACCATATATCAGTCTTTTGAAAAGATATTCCATATTAATAGTCCAACCCTTCATTCATGAAAAATAGTCCCCTAAAGTTGGTCATTTCTGTACATTTCATCAAAATATACAGATATTCCCATCTTTCACCCTTAATCCCCAAATATATGTCTTTCCCGATCCTTAAATGGTACTTGTATTGTGATCATCTGTTGTATCAAATGTTCTAAATGTATTTTGTTTTATAGCAAACACATTCAGAGTTTTAAACTGAATCCTCCAAAAAGCGGATTTTATGTAGAATTATCAAAACATGTCATTGTTTCCCGGGGCTGTGGCTAGCTCAAAATGTAAAATCCCAGCTTGGCTTTTTGATATGTTTGTCTTGATATGTTATTGTTTTTGAATTTCTAAAAGATAATGATAAAAAGCGTTACCTTGGACAATAAGTACCCTTAAAACTAACAAATTTTAGCATTTTTGAACAGTCTGGAATACTGTTCAATTCCTACTTAAAGGTTCCAGGGGAACTAAAATTATGATTTACGAAAATTGCACTGTATTTAAAAGACAAAACATCACTATTTCAAAAAATATTGTTACAACTGTCATTCAATATACGTAAACTAAAAAAAAATCACAATGAAAATGTCTTATTTTCATTAAAAAAAATATTGAAATCACTGAAAAATCAGATGAATGCTATATATAGCTATTACATGTAAGGCCTGTAGAGCGGCCATCTTTGATTTTTCGAAGGAAAAAATTTGCCTGAATAAGTCTTATAGGATGATCTTTCAGTTGCACTATACCTTTTACAAAATAAAAACATTGCTATTGGACGATTTTGCATGGTTTTCTCATGAACAGGCTCTTAAAATTTTTTTCTCAACTATTGGCTAAGGTTTGTTTTAAGAAACATCAAAGAACAGAGACACATCATTGACATTTCTCTATTTGAGTCGAAAAGCGTTTGTGTTTGGTTTTGAATTGATAAAATTTTTAAAATATTTTAACTATGGGTATTATCGGCTTTTGTTAACGCAGAAAATCTGCACTGTGGTGTTTTACAAAAGAATAGACAACGGTAGATATCAGTTTTTGAATAGAACACCCTATAAGACTATCAACATAAAATGTAAATTAGAATTGTTCTGGGTAATCGCAGACAATTTTAAATGAATTATTGCATTATTCTTATTTTATATCCCTTGACCCTAACGCTCAAAACACGTGTCTTTGTCCGTAGAAAATATGTATAAAATCTTACACGCTTGACATTTTTTTATTTGAACTACTACATTTAGTATTACTCTATCTAATTCTCTGCATTGGTCACAAGGTAGTTATTTCGGACTTTGTAATGTAACAATCTTATAAGATAATAAATAAACTTCTATCCTAATCAATCGAAAAATGAAGCGATATGAATATAAATGCCATGTATGCTAGAATCGAGAATCACAAAATCACATTTCAAAATTTGAAATAAATCAAAGAACAGAAAGAGCGCTAGTGCTTTTTATGATGTTCTTCAAAGTAATTGGTTGTTATTCAGTTGTTTTTGTATTGATATCAGTTTCCTTGCGTTGCTCTCATTCGTGTTTACTGGTTTTGTCTTTGCCCTTTCGGGCCTTTGAATAGGGATACATTTATGCCTTTTTTACCTCTACTCCCTTCATCTGTTAAATGTGAAGCTAATGCTCACACCCAATGGCAAGTTTAGGACGACCGCTAACACCGGTTTAACGCGAATTTCTTGCTTAATTTGGACAACACAACACCTTTGTTTAAAATTCACAAGAGTGGCAATAAAATCTATCAAAAATTATTATACTTTGTATACCTAATTGCTCAATTTATAACTTCTAAGTTTTGCCAAACGATATGTTAGGTTTGTTGTCGATTTTAAGTGAAATACTATTCTACAAACAAGATAACTGACAGGGCCCATCAAGGTATTTGTAAGAGGACTTGGCAAAGGGAATAAGTATTATTTAGACCTTATGAATATAAAAATTATCGATGTCGATGGAACAGTAATCTTAGGGGAGGTACTTCCTAAATTTTCCTGTACATACATAAAATAGGCTAGAACTTTTTTTGGGCGAGTCAACATTTTTTTATTTGATATTTTTTGGAGGTTCAATTTTTTCATTATATTTATTTGGCGTTGTAAAAACATGCAGTATTTTAAATGGAGGTGAAAACTTGAGTAACTTCTTTAGTTATTTAATTATGGGTGGATTATTGAAAATCAGATTGAAATTGCAAATGATATATTTTATTATCTGCTATAACACAGACTACATGTATACACATTGGGTTCATTAATAAATGCAATATACATTGATAAAATGTGAATTTATAACATGAACTGACCTTTTATGTCACATGCATTTTTCAATCAGGTATTTTTATGAGGTGTTTTTGACAGCCAGGTGTTTTTTTCGGAGTGATCTAAAAAATTATATGTTTTTAGGGTGTTTGAAATTTTCCCAGCCGACCCTATGTACAGGTGATATTATATTAAAGAGTACCCCCTCTGGGACAGTAAACTCTCAATAATAACACTTCTAATAATATCATGAATGTATATCCAGTAGACTAACAGTTGTATCTACACATCAAATATAAATATAAGAACTATAGAAAAAACTTTGAAAATTTATTTATTTCTTACAAGTAATACATAACAACTGAATATTTTATTAAAAAGGTGCATGACTGAATGCTTATATTGAAGTTCTGTTTTGTCCATAAAAGAAAAAGTGATATAGGAAATAATAGAAAGATTTACTTTTTCAGGAAAGAACAAAGTGAAAAGTGCAGTAACAATTGAATGAAACACTTTAGTTCGTAAAGCTTCGGGGATGTAAAATTGTGCATTTCTAAAACTGACTTTTGGCATAAACAAAATAATTGAAGCCATCCATTGATAAAGCAAACTATATGTAGTATGGTATGAAATAAAAAAGTTGAAGTTATGTAAAAGAACGAATAGATAAATCGTGATTTTATAAAACAAATCAACCTTGTAATTAAGCGCGGCTGCTTTATCAAGAAAATGCGTTTCTTTAGTCGGCGATTACATAAGGGACCGACCATTTAACTTGAAGGGGGGCCTTGGTTTTTTCCTAAAAAAATATTCTGAAAATTATTTTTGATGAAAAAAAAACTTTGGCAGCTGAGGGTAACAAAAAAAATATTCTGAAGAGGGATTTCTGCTATAAAAAATAATGCTGACAATGAAAAATAAATATTCTGTCGCAACGCCTTCCAAAAATAAAAATTTTGTCCGCGCTCTGCGCGGAAAAGTTTTTTTTGATCAAAACAAGAAAACAAGGCCCCCCTTCAAGTTAAATGGTCCGTCCTTAATGTAATACCGTATTTTATACAGACTCATTTGTCTGTAGTATCTTTAAAACTACATGTACCGTGTGTCTATTTTTAAAGGCACAAAGACTCAAAGTTATGTTGTGTGTTGTTGCTCCTTACAAAAATAAAGTTTTGTATTTTCAAAAATATATATTTATCACTTAAGATTAAATAAAATTTCGTTTTAAATGCAAAACCATATCATACATGTTGTATCTCAAATACACCAAATATAAAAATTATAATGGCATACAACTACAATGTTATGTATCAACAGTTATAAATATAAGGACAAGTTAAAATTCTCATCCATGGTTATACTCAATCTAGACTTAGGTTTGTTTTCCAAATTAGATGTAGTTCATGTTGCTTCAGCGCTGTCAGTCTACACATTCAACT